>VMDR010000773.1:0-178225 GCA_007922815.1 Macrotus californicus | reverse complement strand
ACAACACATCAGAAGCAGAATATGGGCATATTTGAATTAAAAATTTGACCCAGCATATCAACTCACATAGGACAAAGTTGAGAACAAGAATCTCAGGCTTAATAAGACGTCTACTAAAGGTGACAAAGCTATATAAAAAAGATGATTAAAAAATAAATTGTTTAAGGACTTCAAATCTTTTCTACATCCTTCTCTTGATTTTGCCTTGACAAAACAAAGCATTTTACTAAAGAAGCTTTCTCTGGAACACTCACTCTATTGTGTGCTGAAATGTGAGAAAAAGCCTTAATATTTTCCCACCAAGATTTTACCTGTCATTCTCTGTCACCTTGACCCCGTTCCCAGATCATTAGTCCCAATTCCTAATGCTCACAATGGTAAAACAAACCACATCACTTCCTCAAAATGCTCATACCTTTTTAGTTAATGAGGATGTTGCCACCATCCCTGACCTGAGGGACAATCCTGAGTTCTACATCCATCACTGCCTTCAACCATATCCCTTACCTAAATGCCACCATTAAATGTTCCAAAGCAGATTTTTCAGGGTTCTCTCAGCTACTAATCTTTATGTGTTGTCTTCTAACTAGCTGTCCAAAAACCAAGGGAAATTCAGTAAAATCTTATATCCTCCAACGTCACCTGAGGATCTTTAGAATCAGCTCTGTCCATTTTTATAGTTTCCACAGGAGGGTAAAGTCCATCATCCTCTGCAGCACCAAGAAAATAGTCTCTCTCACCCATACTCCCCATACGAGCCACTGGTGACCCAACAGTGCTCTGTGGCACAGCTAGTCTGATGTAATCATCTCTGCAATTATCAGGTGTTGTTGACAAGGTGAACACATCACTGGGTGAGTAATATTCATAATCCAGTTGCGACCATCCCAGAATGAGGCATCAGCAACACTACACTATGTTGTTGAAATGATGATATTGGACTTGCTTAAGAGACAGATTTATACTCTGTTGTGATATGTAAGCAAAAAGTCAAGGAGAATTAGAGATGTACCTAAAGCAATGATTTCAAACATGCAATACCTGACCATTTAGTCAGGGGCACTGACCTCTTTTTCCTTAGATTGTCAAAATTAAAAATGACAACAGCCAACACAGCAACAGCTGTCTGGTGTGATGCCCTGTCTTGAATCATAAATATATAGACCATATAACAGTGTTGCATCTTATTGGTCATATTGCTTGATAAGTTTGCCTCTGATTGGTTAATTCATGGTACCAGAAATCCTTATATACAAGTATAGTCACCTGATTTTTTAAAAAGTCACTTTGAAGCAAAAAGGATAGGTAATTACTATTATTCTTTTTTGTAAATCAATCAAAATTATACTTATTTTCTAACCAGATTGGCAAAAAATATAATAAATATTTAGTTGTGCTACAGAATTTTAGTAATCAGTTTATGTGTGCCACAATGCACCCCCTGCCCGCCTCGCCTCTCGTAGCAGAGGGTCTGGAGACTCCAGCTCTCCTCTCTTGGCGAGTAGTTGTCCGTCCTCACTGCCCACAGAGGGGGTCTGCCCTCCGATTCTTCATTTCCGTCTCTTCTATCACTTCTAGGAATTTCTTTGGTGCAGGCTTCGAGTGGGTTCTGCCTAGTGCTCGCTACTTTGACAGTACATGGAGTGGGAAGATTTTCCTCTCTTCAACAAGCAAATGAAAGTGAAACTTTCAAATTCTAAATGGTAATAAAAAATTTTTCTAGACTCTATTGTAAATTTAAATATATTGAAATTAGATTTTTTGGTTGTCCTTTAAAGAAAAAAAAAGCGATTTCATTTATTATTTTTCTAATCAAAGCAATTACTATTTTAAGAAGAAAAAAAAGACAAATTATTCTGCTAGTGAAAACCAAAATTAGTAGCCTTCTTTGCGAGAACTGTGTCTGTAACTTTTCCAAAATATATTACAAAGGAAAATTAACAGCGTCATTACTACAAAATGTTTAAACCTAGCCTAAAGGACAATGTGGAAGATGGACCATCAAAAAGATAACTGCCTCCTCAAAAAAAGAACAAAGACTGTCAAATCAGTCCCTGTGGTTGTCATATAGATGTCGTAGAAGGGGAAAAACTTCCTCCTACACTCTTAGGTTCTATGGCTAGCCTAAGAATAAAACTGACCGGAGACAGATTAGGGGTGGTGCGGGGAGGCAGAGGAGGGGTAGGGGGAATACGTGGTGGTGGGCAAAGACTTGACTTGAGGTGGTGAACACACAGCCCAGTGTACAGATGATGTGGTGTGGAATTGTGCACCTGACACCCGTATCATTTTGTTTTCCAATCACCCCAGTAAGTTCAATAAGTGGGGGGAAAAATTTTAAATGTAAAAGATTAACAGAAAAGCTTTAGTTTAGTTAATTTTGTTTAAGACTTTATTTATTTACTTTTAGAGAGAGGGGAAGAGAGAGCAAGAAACATCAATGTGTAAGAGATACATTGCCTCTCTCAGGCCAACTACTAGGGACCTGGCCTGCAACCCAGGCATGTGCCCTGACTGGGAATCAAACCAACGACCTTTCAGTTCACAGGCCACTACTCAATCCACTGAGCCACACCAGACAGGGCTAGTTAGTATTTTTATCTACACACGGGAGTCTTCAGAAGGAAAGTGAAGACCTGAAGAAGCAGTTGGATTCAAAAGCTTTATATAACTTTCCACACAAAGAATGAAAAATTGTGGGGATGTGATGAGACCCTGAGGAAACACACCAGGACCACTCTGAGGACTCAGAACTGGTGGTAGATACAAGCAAGGGCCCGTTTAGCCCCACTGGCTCCCCTCTTTACATTGGGTGAACTTGAATTTTTCCTCGGAATCCCAGACCCCCTTGCTTTAAGTAGCAGGTCCTGACTTTATCTGAGCTGCTCTTAGAAAATCATCACGATGGATAAGGGTTGAGATAACCCAGGGAAAGGAGAGGGAAAAAATGGATGGCTGCTGTTAATTTCGTCCTTTCAGTGGATTGCTTACTGAGAGTCTAAACAAAATCTCTGCTGGTTAAATGAGACCCAATTCTTCTTCAGCTCCAAACTGAAATGACTCTTGCTTTCCCAGCCCGAATAGCCAATGGGGTGGCAGTAGCTGCTGCAGATACCCAAATCTGAGTGGTGAGGGGGGCTCCTCCAGGTATCCAGTAGTAACACAACTGAAACTGGAAAAGCCGCTTAAGGGAGACTTCCGTGCAGGGCAAAATGCCCTGGAATGGATTCACCGTGATGCAAGGGCCTGTGCCTGGGAAAGCCTGACAGTCCTGGTGGCACCCGGCAAGCTCTCCCTGGCCCTTGCTCAGCTCTTCTCAAGTGACTAAGAATCTTCACGGGGTTGTGTTCATGAGGAATATTTTCCCCTAGGGCAGCGGTCCCCAACTTTTTTGGCACCAGGGAGAGTTTCACGAAAGAGAATTTTTCCACAGGAGGGGGAGCTCGGGTGGTAATTTGAAGGAGACTTGGCTCCGTCACCCACGGCTCACCTCCTGCTATGCGGCCCTGTTCCTAACAGGCCGTGGACCCGCACTGGTCTGGGGCCCAGGGTTTGGGGACCCCCGCTCTAGGGTATGAAGCAGTCCTAGGGGGGGTAGAGGGAAAAGGTTTCTCCAGAAAGTAACTTCACAGGGTGACCTGATGAGAAATTCCTAACTGGGCGGGACAGGGTGGGAGTCACGCCCCAGATCTATCATTTCTATAGTCAAGGATTGTCTTTGCCTGAAGCAAGCCCTGTCCTTTGTTTCTGTGCATTGAGGTTGACATACCTTTGAGAGGCCTGTTTTCAGACCTCTCCTTCTAAAGCGTGCCCACATCAAGAGAACATATAATCTTCTTAACTATCCTATAATCGGATCCTTGCCTGGTTTTGTCTCTCCGTGTAAACTTCCTTAATTTCAAATGCATAGAAAAGCTACAGACTTATTTCTCAGAAGCGTTTTTCTCAGTAGGTGGAGATTTCGTTTCCAGGCATACCTTCTATTTGACTCAAATAAATTATTAAAAAATTCTCTACAAGTTTGGACGTTCTTAGGTTTGACAAGGGATATTTACCGCATTTGGATTATCTAGAGATGTGTGCATAAAGGCTGACTTTTCCCAGAACTTTGTTGAGACCCCACAGATCTCAAAGGAAGAATTTAAATCAACACAGGAAATCATGCCTTTGAGGCCAGCAAGCCCCAGGACAGTCAGCCTCCCATTAATACTAACACGGCCAAGATAAGGACCCTTTGATACTTCTAATTTAATCTTCTGTGTGCATAATTACCACCTGTGATGTCAACCCAATTCTTTTGAGTTTCTAACAACTGTTCTTATTTTAAAAGGGGGAAGGTCACTTGAAACTGGACTTGTCAAGGTCGATATAAACAGTAAATGCCTCCAAAGCAAAATTTAGATCTGTCAAGGTAAGAAACATTTAAACCTGTAGAGAATTTTTGGTGAGTTTATTTGAACCAAACTGACGACAATTGCCAGGAAGCAGTATCTCAATGGATTGAGAAACGCTCTGGAGAATGGCAGTTCTGCACCTTATTTTATACATACAGTCAAAGGGGGAGACATCAAGGGGTTACGTGAAATCCACTGGTGATAGATTAGGGAGGCGGTAGAAAGCAAAGTGGGAAACCTCTGGGACTGGATAAAAGATAAAATGATAGACACACACGTCCTTTACTCAGGTGGGTAGAGGATGGTTAACAGTCAACAATGAACATGACAACAATAACAACGAGGGGATCTGTGATCGCAGATTGTGCCCAAGGGGTTTGGGAAAAAAGGGAAGTTACCTTGGTATTCCAAAGGTATGTTGTCATAGATGCAAAAAGACAATTGACAGGCTCAATTAAGGCAAAAATTGACTTTTGTTAAGGAAAAATACTGGCCAACACATGACCACCCACCATGAACTGCTTTTAGTTAGGAAGTTTTCATTTTAGACCATTCTTTGTGGTGACTTTAGGTCTCCTCTTGTTACAGAGTCCAGCAATGCTGTTCTGAAAGAGCTGTGGGGTTCGATTTCCCGATTTCATTTGCCAAGAAGCATGATTCCCAAGAAGAGTTTGATGAAAAAGGAAAGGGTTGTTTATTTAAAGGTTATACAGATTTAGAATAATGGCAGATTTCTGCCATTAAGCCCCTATCCCTTTAAAAACACCCAAAAACACACAGTCCTCCCTCCCTCGACCCGGGTTTCGAGATACACCACTCAGAGATACCGTCTTTCAGAAAGGCAGAAGTCGGCAGCTCAGCTTTCCCTGTCCCAGTTCAGTTCAGCTCCAGGCACCTCCCGCGCATCTGTGCTTTGTTAGGCAGGTCCCCACACAGCTCCATCAGCTCTGTCTTCTCCAGGAAGGGTTCCCAGCAGGGGTCCCCTTTCTTACTCCAGCTCTCTCCAAACCACATGGCATTTCCTACTCCAACCCGCGTGGCATCCCCTCCCACACCAGGCCTTGAGGCGGACCAGGGCCCCTTCTCTATATCCTTTCAAACCACATAACTTCTTTCTCCTTCTCCTTTAGTCTGCCCTTGTTTTAAACACTTGGCCCAGAACTTCCTATGTGACTTCATATCCAGCCCCTCCTGTGATGTGCTACTTTGGCCAGCCCCCCCCCTACTTTTACCTTCTCTTGGCTGCCATCTTTATTCAGGGCAAGAGTCCTCAGGGACGCCAGGGCATCCAGCTCCTCTCTTCTGCTGTATAAGTAAACTCCCTCCCCCCCCCCTTGCTATGTCATGAATTCCTGAATGCTCCCAAAGTCACAAATGCTTTTGCCTGGGGTGGCAGCCCAGCTTTTAACCTGCCATGGTTATGCAAAGTATCTTAAAAGCCATATTGTCCACTTCCCTCTTCCCCCAATTCAGGTTTTCTTCCTATTTGGGGGGACCCCAACTCTGCACCCAACTGTACCCTGAGCTGGTCAGGTTAACATGTGGCCCCCTTTTCTTCCACAGTTTGTGTACTCATTTACCCATTTGATAGACATTTGGTTCATTTCCAGGTCTTGATTTTTATGAGTAAAGCTGCTACAATGTTCATGTGCAAGCCTTCGAGAGGCCACACGTCTTCATTTCTTTAGGGTAAATACCTAGGAGTGAAGTAGCAGAGCGGGGATGAAAAAGGGGCCCCACACTAAACCTGACAAGCTCAGAGACTGCAAATGACCACATAGGGTGGTCTGAAACTAAAATTCAACTAAAAGAGAGTCATAGTGAGTAGTCACGTCCTAGGCCAGTAGCTTCCTTGGCAAAGGTCGATCATTTCCTTAACTGAGCTGGTCTATGGTCTTTCTGCATCTAAGACAACATGCCTTTGGAATGTCTCCGTAGTCCCTTTTTCCAGACCCCTCAGGGCACAGTCTCCCACCAGAGAATAAGACCACTGAAGCCCTCATTGTCATCTTGTTCCCCCGCATATCATTTGTATGTGCAATAAATGTTAACTGTCAACTACTCTATAACTATCGATGTGAAAGAAGTATTTGACTCTTCATTTTACTCTTTATCCCCTTTGACTGTAATGTATAAAATAAGGTGCAAGACTGCCGTTCTCTGCAGCATTTTCTCAATTCTTTGAGATTTTGCTTCCTGGCAATTATAGTCAGTTTGGCTCAAACAAACTCACAAAAATTCTTACAGATTTGGACGTTCCTTGCGTTGACATGGGTCATATGATAAGCTTATGTTTAACTTTTTAAGAAACTGACAAATTGCTTCCCAACATGACTGAATCATTTTACACTCTCACCAGCAATATTTGATATTTCCAATTGTTCCACATCCTCACCAACACTTGGTTTGGTCAGATTTTTTATTTTAGCTGCTCTAGTGTGTATGTTAGTATTACCTCACTCTAGTTTAATTTGCCTATCCCTGATGACAAATGACGTCGAAACTTTTCATGTGCTTGTTGGCCATTCTTTTTTTTTCTTTTATTGACTCTAGAGTGAGGGGAAGGGAGGGAGAAAGAGAGAGAGAGAAACATGGATCATTTGCCTCTTGCATGCACCCCAACTGGGGTCCCAACCCCCAACCCAGCCATGTGCCCGGACCAGGAATCAAACTGCCACCCTTTTGCTTAGTGTAATGACACACAACCAACTGAGCCACACAGGTCGGGGCCCAAACACTCTTAAAAGACAGACTTGCCTTTTCTTCTTCCCAAGCAAATGAAGAAAATAGGTTTTCAAGCTTTTGTGTACAAAATTAACCTCTGGAAATCTCATTAAGAATGTTGATTCCCTCCATGGCTGGTGTAGCTCAGTGGATTGAGTGCCAGCCTGCCCACTGGTTGAGTCCCAGTCTGGACACATGCCTGGGTTGTGGGCCAGGTGCCCAGTTGGGGGCATGCAAGAGGCAACCTATCGATGTGTCTCTTGCATATTGATGTTTCTCTCCCCCTCTTCCCCTCTCTCTAAAGGTAAATAAATAAAATCTTTTTTAAGAAAAGAACATCAATTCCCAAACATTATCCCCAGAGATTCCAATTCATTAATTTTCTGGTAGGACCCAGAAATCAGACTTTTACTAGCGAGATTTCAGAGATTCTGATGCCATCGGCTCCACACAGGCTCAGCCTCATGGACGTGTAGCCCATGCAGTTGCACAGGGCTCTGTACTCAAAAGGACCTACGCTAGGTTTAATGCTCTCTTGTTCCTATCTTGAAATTTTGTTTTCCAAACTATGAGAGGAAGTTTCATTTAGAAAGTTACAGAGGCAGTAGAAGTGAGCCAGCTGGGCTGTGTAAACTCAGGAAACAAGTTTACAGAAGCAAAAGAAGGGCCCTTGGAGCTTAGGAGAGGGAAAGGCAAAGGTAACGCCCCTGGAGGGACTAAGAGAAGGAAAGGAAAAGCATGGGCATGCTCCCAAGAGAGACAGCGTGCCTTGAAATTTTTAATGACTTTGAACAAGAAGCGCCCCCCCCCCCACCATTTTCATTTTACACTGGGTCTTGCAAGTTATGTAGCTGGTCCTGTTCCCATAGACCACATTTTTAGAAGATGTATTTATTTATTTATTTTTAGAGAGAGGGGGAGGGAGGGAGAAAGAAGGAGAGAAACGCCAATGTGCGGTTGCCTCTCGTAAGCCCCCAAATGGGGGACCTGGCTGGCAACTCAGGCATGTGCCCTGACTGGGAACCGAACCACGACCCTTTGGTTCACAGCCCACGCTGAATCCACCGAGCTACACCAGCTATGGGCCATAGGCCACATTTTAAAAAACACTGTAATAGGAGTTAGGTCTTAGATTTCAATCTTCCAGTCAAGCAATAATCTATAGATCTATTGGATTTTAAGTCTGCTAGGCATCCAGCATCTGAATAAAATTGCTTTCCACAATTTCTACTTGGCACTCTTGGGTTAGGAATTCCCTGAGTGGATCTGTTCCCAGAGGCAGAGCCCGGGGAGAGAAGTAGCTGTTATTGTAGAAAGCAGATACCTGGGGATGGCTGTTGTGGGAATTGGCGATTTTTGTGCAAGGAAGAAATAAAGAAAAAAAGGTGGAGGAGTAGAGGCCTCAGAAATAATACATGGGGAAAAGAAATCACACTCAGGCATTTGAGAAGCCAGAACTGACCCAATAAAGGTAAACAGATAATCCTGAAATTCAATTATCTAAAGAAAACTTCAAAGCTAGAAAAAGTTAAAGACCTTTGGAACAAATTCCAATCTAATCTAGTCTGACTGACCCTTTTAGCAGTATAGGTCAGTGGGTGGAGATGAGGACTTAAAGACAATGTTTCTCAGCTTGTCCCAGTATTTGGCAGGAGAACTGGAAGACAGAAGCTTTAGGACAGCTAATCAAAAGTTTACATTTTCTGCCCTGGCCAGGTGGCTCAGTTGGTTGGCGCATTGTCCGCTGCACCAAAATGTTATGGGTTCAGTCCCCAGTCAGGACACATACCTAGGTTGTGGATTTGAACCCTGGTCAGGGTACATACGGGAGGCAGCCGATGATGTTTCTCCCTCTCTCCCCCTCCTCCCTCTCTTTCTCAAATCAATACACCATATCCTCCGCTGAGGATTAAAACAAAGTTCACGTTCTCCCATCCATTGTTTATCACTGGTAGAGCATCATCAAAGCACATTTTATGGGAAGAAAAATAGAACCATGGGAATGAGTCAGCTCCATCCAGGCTAAAAAATAGAATCAGTATACATTTTAGTGAAATCTAAAAGCAAATTGTTTTTGCCACCATAATTCAACCTGAAGACACTCATCTTCACAGTCAAGTCAGGTACTCCAGGCTTAAGAGTCTGGCTGGCCTTCAATGGAACGAGAAGGGAAAGTCGGTATTAGCTGTACCTGGAACGGTCACCTGGCTATTCAACATTTCTTGTGGCTGTTCATTTTCATTCACTCGTTAGTGTTTGGTGGCTTTAGAAAGGGTTAAGTCATTATGATTTTCACCATCATATTTACCTCATGAAGGCCTTTTTTCATTTGTATGTATTCTTTTTAGAGAAAGAAGGGGAGAAAAAGAGAGAGAAACATTGATTTATTGTTCCACTTATTTATGCATTCACTGGTTGCCTCTTACATGCGCCCTGAACAGAGATTGAACCTACAGCCTTGGTGTACCAGAACAATGCCCCATCTAACCAACTGAGCTACCTGGCCAGGGCAGTTCTCACCAGCATTGTCATCAATGCCACATCTATGCAATAAGTATAATAACAACAGCTAATAAAGAGAGAATACTATGTGCTGAGCATTTTCTGATACACACACACACACACACACACACACACACAATAGTACTATGTTGTGGGGTTGTGGTGAGGATTACATGCATACATATGACATAGTACTACTGTTATCTCCATTTTACAGATGAGGAAACCAAGGCACAGAGAAGTTAAGTGACTTGTTTAAGGTCACACAGCTATTAAATAGCAGAGCCAGGACTCAGAGGGACTAGAACTGCTACCTAAGCACTTAACCACTAGACTGTGTAGCAAAGCAGACAGAGTTGCTATTAACATTTGGGGGGTTATAGAAAAATGTATGTAAACACCATGTATTTACAAGTTGCCAGAAGACTACCCCTGCTCCTCCAGGACATGCATTTACCTTTATGACTCAATCTCAGGTATAGGATGCCTATTCCAGGCACTAGTTAATTAAAATTGTAAAATAGCTATCACTATTACAGACAAAGATTTTTTTTTGAAATCTAATGGCTCTATGAAGTATAGACCCCAGAGCAATAATAAAACTACAAGCCTTACACTTGCACCATGTCATCAAATACAAGAACTGGCTACCTTTTTAAAAATATATATATATTTTATTTATTTTTAGAGAGAGGAGAAGGGAGGGAGAAAGAGAGGGAGAGAAACATCGATGTGCAAGAGATTGGTTGCCTCAGTTGCCTCTCGCATGCCCCCACACCTGGCCCGCAACCCAGGCATGTGCCCTGGCTGGGAATCAAACTGGCAACCTTTCTGTTTGCAGGCCACCACTCAATCCACTGGGCCACACCAGCCAGGGCAAGAACTGGCTACTTTTAAGTAACAAACTTTACAGCTTTTCAGCAACTGCCGAATTATTTCAAGATGGAAGAGTAAATCACAGTAGCTTCCAGCATATAATACAGTGCTTGGCTTGTACTGAGTCCTGAATAAATGTTGATAGAGAGAAGGAAAGGAAGAGAAAGAAGGCAAAGGTATCTAAAGGTGACTTCAAAATATTATTCAACTCCTTTTTATCAGCATTTATTTATTCATTCATTTAACAAGATTTATTGAATATTTACTGGACATCAAGGGCATGGATTTAAAAGTTACTATGCAATGAACACACCAAAAGAAAGTAAAATATGTGAAAAGCCAGTTGTCACATAATAAGCAAAACTAGCAATTGGAGAAGCACATAAAGGAATACGTAAAGGTCGAAAACAAAATCTGTACAGATGTTGTAAATCTGGAGAGGGAACTGCATATCTGCCTTTACTTTCCAGGTTCTTTCTTCCCTAGTAACATGCTCCCCACACTCACATCTGAATCACCCATTCTCAGAATCGAGCTATTCAAATTCTTCTGCAATAAACTGAGCCTCCCAGACTTACTGCTTTTCTTCAGTTCACTCATTAGTTAAATACTAAACGTGGCGTCTCTAAATAGCTGGTGTTTCTTTAAATGTAGCCAGTTAAAAAACAAATTACAACACGATCCACAACAATTTGGGAATCACGAAAATAACCCCAGAACGCACCAGAGCAACGTGAAAACAAGTGCCAAGCAAGACAGTGTACACCACCAGCACGTCCATTGGATGTCTGGCGCATTAGAACAGGCGACTGAACTGGCTGGCTAAGAAACTTGGAAGTGGCAAGTCCAGAGGAAGGGCTGTAGGAGATCCTGTAAGCCCTAGAAGCAAATAGTAGACTACTTAAAACTCTGCCGATGCTAAAAGACATTTATTCATATTCTGTGGATTTCTCTGTTTTACTCTGCTGTCCCTGCTTTAAAACCATTTTCCATTAAAACCATGGGCTCAGTCACAGGAGAGCTCCAGCTAGGTCAACAGGCTAATTAGCAGACATTTTATAAATAGCACGTCTAAGAGTCTATAACGCCTCTCCATTGGGAAGCCACTTAGCTCTAGAGAATGCGGTCACATGTTTATACTGGCATCTTCTCTGGGCCTCAGTTTGGTTAATAACTACAATTATGCTTTTGTCACTTCGACAGCTCTGAGCCTTTGTCAGATGTTCCCCTTATTATGTGCCTTCGAAGCTTCTTTTGGGGCTACCGCAATAAATTCCTGATGGGGCTCCCTGCCATCAATCTCGCGACCCCACCCCAAACTACTCTACATACTGCAGCCATTCTAACCTTCAAAATGAATCAGGTTTGAAAACCTTCAAAGGTCCAAATTGCATTAAGCTGAGCGCCAAGACCCTCCACCGTCTGTCCCTAATTTACTATTTCAGAAATTTGCTCACGTTACTCCATGTACCATGTCTTGTGATCAAGCCAAAGCAAATATTCACCTTTCCCAGACTGTGTCCTTCACTCTCTGCCTCTCCGTCTTTCATTCCCTCGGAAAATCCTTGCTTCTTACAAGCCTATTAAGAAGCCCTTACTGATACTGCATACTCAGTTATATTTGGTAATCCAAACTGTCCTCCAAAATGGTTACACCAATTTACAGTCCCATCTGGAATAGGTCAGAATTCTTAATATTGTCTTTTGCATTTTATTCTTATTGTACTTTATTTCTTGATTGTAGTTTTACCCCTCCTATTAAAAGTTAATAAATTTTATGGTATGTGTATTTTACCTTAATTAATTCTTTGAAATTAAAACACATCCACTCACACAAAGTTAATTTATAGACTCCAAGTTTGGCAAGACGAGATGACCTGAAAATTCTCCTGTGACAAACACTTAGAACTGCTGAATAAATTCAACAGGCTTCCTTTTAAAAGCAAAGCTCAAGAAAATACTCAAGAAAGAAAGTTAAATTTCCAGGTGCCAGAAACACAAAAGGAATGAAAACCACTGTAGTAAATGTGAGTTAAAACTTCATTTGCTTTGGAGATTGAGCCTAGAAAATAAGCATTTTAAAACTATAAAATATCTCAAAGAATAACTATAAAAAAGAACAATAATGAAACAAGAACAAGTAAAAATGCGAAATAATTAAACTTTTAAAAATTAGAAATGAAACTTAATAAGTTGAGCAGAAGATTAGATATAGTTGAAAAACGACCCAATGGACTAGATGAATTTACCCAGAAGGCAGCACAAAATGACAGAGAAAAATAGATTTAGAGACAAAGAGGGTAATATGTTTACTGTGACTCTGATAATAACAGCAGGAGAAAAGGGAGAGGATGGAGGATTTTCAATACTCAGAGAGAACCACTGATAATTTCTCAGAATTGATGAATGATATAAATCCTCAGATTCAGGAATCTCAGTAAGTGCCAAGTACGATAAATACAAAAATACTCACATCTACACACATCACTGTGAAATTGCAGGCAACACAAAGATTTTAAAATCTACCAGAGACAAAAGACAAAGGAATTACAATCAGATGAAACAATAAAGGCCCAAAGATGATGTAATAATATTTTCAAAGTGATGAGAGGAAAACAAAAAACATTGTCAGTCCAGAATTCTGTGTTTAGATAAATTTTCATTCAAGAGTGCAGACAAAATAAAAAAATATATATTTTCTTATGATTTTGTTTATTTATTTTTAGAGAGAGGGGAGGCAGGGAGAAACAGAGGGAATGAAACATCGATGTGCGAGAGAAACATCAACTGACTGCTTCTTGCATGTCCCCAACTGGGGACCTGGCCCGCGACCCAGGCATGTGCCCCGACCTGCCCTGACCAGGAATCCATCCGGCGACCTTCCAATTCATAGGCTGATGTTCAATCCACCGAGCCACACCAGCCAGGACATGAAGACATTTTTAAAAAGACAAAGGTGGTGACGGAAAGAGACTTGATCTGGAGTGGTGAACACACAATACAGTATACAGATGATGTGTTACAGAATTGTACACCTGAAGCCTATGTAATTTTATTAATCAATGCCACCCCAATAAATTCAATAAAAAGGAAAAATTAAAAAAAACAAAGGATAGCTTAACATTGACATATTTTCTCTGGGAAAAAAAAGAAAACAACTAAAGTGTATAATTCAGGAAAATAGAAACTGAACCCAAAAAGGAGGAATAGAATTCAAAAGACAGTAATAAGAACCCTCACCTTCTTCAGACAGGTGTGAACATTTTGTTCACCACTTGAGAGAACAGTTTGGACCACCAAATATAGTTGAGTATGCAAATGTCCTATAACATAGAAATTTTCTCTGCTTAATGTATAAACAACTGTGTATGTGCACTGGGAGACGTACGGGGACACCTAATAGCATCACGATTCATCACAGAGCCATGATTCATTATGGAACTATCCAAATAGGTAAATAAGATGCTATATATTCACACAACAGAATGAGCAGTGAAAACTAATAAATAAACAATAGCTACATGTGTCATGAGCATGCTGAAGCTCAAAACATCATGTGTTTTGAAATAACTCATGGAAGAATACATACAATGTGATTTCACTTACACAAAAGTTAGAAAACAGCCCTACTGCCATGGTTCAGTTGGTTGAATGTTGTCCCACAAACCAGAAGGTCGCTGGTTCGACTCCAGGTCAGGGTACACGCCTGGGTTGCAGGCCAGGTCCCCCATTGGGGGCGTGTGGGAGGCACCTGATGGATGTTTCTCTCAGACATTGTTTCTCTTGCTCTCTTTCTCCTCCCCTCCCCCTCCCTCTAAAAATATATAAATAAAATCTGTTTTAGAAAAGTTAAAAACTAGGCAACACTAACCAAGGTGCTATTTAGGGATAGATACACAATTGTTTGTGTTTTTTAAAGCAAAGAAATGACGAGGAAGTTTGAGCAAGGAATGACACACAGGTGAGTTTGGAGGCATGCTAATGTTCCATTAAAAGTTTTTGGCTTGGGCACACATTACCATGTTTTAAACTGCACCTTTTTGTTCATTTATTCACTAGGTATTGAAGGCCCACGCTGGGTCAGGCCTTGTGCTGGTGTTGGAGATACAACAGTGGCCAAGCCAGACAACTTGCCAGTCCTCATGGAGAAGTTGAGTATGAATCAGATTTATGAATTCCAATGACCTGTATTGCAGAAATAAAACCGACCCTACAACTTGTCTGAAAAAGCAAGGGGCATAGAATAGCCAAGATAATTCTGAAAAAGGACACATTGGAGGACTCCCAATTCCCAGTTTCAAAACTTCCTTCAAAGCCTCTGTAATTGAGGAGGCTCTCTCTGGAGTATGCCCACACCTTTCTTGCCTCTGAGGCACGCATCTTTACTCTTCTCTTGTAAACTTCCAGGGTTCCCACGAGACTTGCAACCAGGGAAGCAAAAGGCAGTGGCATCTTCTCCCAGCTAACTGCCTGAACTTGTCTCCAAGGCCCCCTTTTCTTTGACTTCTCAGGGACCTAAGAGCAGCCCCGCTGTGGCTCACTCCTGTCGCACCTCTAGGGAGCCAAAGCAGAGCACTGACTAGGCTCTTTTCTATTGCTGCTTCTGCTCTAAGCCCTTCCTTTGTTTCATTGTCCCCAGCTTTAATAAACATACTCTCAAAAAATAAAAAAGGCTGCAGGAATTAACACACTGTGATATTGGCATAAGAATGTCAACATAAGAAACATTGGAACCTGTAGAGAATTTTTGGTGAGTTTATTTCAGCCAAACTGACAATTGCCAGGAAGCAGTATCTCAATGGATTGAGAAACGCTCTGGAGAATGGCAGTTCTGCACCTTATTTTATACATTACAGTCAAAGGGGGGGACATCAAGGGGTTACGTGAAATCCACTGGTGATAGATTAGGGAGGCGGGAGAAAGCAAAGGGGGGAAACCTCTGGGATTGGATAAAAGGTAAAATGAGAGACACACACGTCCTTTACTCAGGTGGGTAGAGGACATTTAACAGTCAACAATGAACATGACAACAATAACAAGGAGGGGATCTGTGGTCTCAGATCTGGTGCAGTGTTGTGTCCCAGGGGGTCAGGGTTGGTGGTGGGTGGGAAAGGAAGTTACCTTGACATTCCAATGTTATGTTATTACATTGTTATAGATGCAAAAAGACAATAGGCAAGCTCAGTTCAAGTAAAGATTGACCTTTGTTAGTTAAAAATACCAGCCTAGGATATGACTAACCATCATGAACTGCTTTTAGTTAATAAGTTTTAATTTTAGACCATCCTTTGTGGTTACTTTAGGTCTCTGAGTTTGTAAGGCTGCCTAGCAGGTCTCCCCTGAGCTTGTCAGTTTAATATGTGGCCCCCCTTTTTCCACAAGAATAGGCATGTATATCAATGGAATAGAATGGAAAGCCCAGAAATAAGCCCATACGTCTACAGTCAGTTGATTCCTGACAAGGATGCCAAGATCAGTCAATAGAGAAAGGATGATCTTTTCAATAAGTGGTAGTGGGACAACAGATATCCATATGCAAAATAAGGAATCGAGACCCCTGTCTCACACAACATATAAAAACGAACTCAAAATGCCATAAAGGCCTAAATGTAAGTACTAAAACTATGAAATTCTTAGAAAAAAATATAGGTATAAGTCTTCCTCCTTTCAAATTAGGCAATAGTTTCTAAGATATGATACCTAAAACACAAAGAACCAAAGAAAAATACATAAATTGGACTTGATCAAAATTAAAGACTATTGTGTATCAAAATAGTTAAAAGGCCAAAGGAAAAAAAAGGTCAAAAGACAATGCAACAAAATGGAAGGAGATATTTGGAATCATATATTTGATAAAGATCTAGCATACAGACTCTATAAAGAACTCTTAGAAATATAATGAATAAAAAGACAAACAGCTCAATTTAAAATGGGCAAAGGATTTAAATAGCCATTTCTCTAAAGATCTACAAATGGCCAGTAAGGACATGAAAAGATGCTCAACAGAATCGGTCACTAGCTCAAGTCAAAACACCAATGAGATACCACTTTACACCCACCAGGATGATTATAATTAAAAAATGAAAACAAAAACAAACAAACAAAATACAGAAACTAAAAAGTGTTGGTTAGGATGTGGAAAGTTGGAATTCTCATGCATTGCTGGTGGTAATGTAAAATTATGCAGCCACTGTGGAAAAGTCTGGTGGTTTCTCAATTAATAAGATGTTGCCATATGACCCACCAATATCTCTAGGTTGAAAGCAAAGAAAATTGATAAGATATGTTCACACATGAACGTATGTATGAACATTCACTGCAGTATTATTTGAAAGAGCCAAAAAGTATAAACAGCCCAAATATTTATCAACTGATCAGTGGGTAAACAAAATAGGGTATTATCTATACAATGAAATATTATTTGGCCATAAAAGGGAATGAACTACTGATAATGAGTGAACCTTGAAAGCATTTTGCTAAGTGAAAGAAGCCAGACATAAAATGTCACATATTGGATTCTATTTTTATGAAATGTCCAGAACAAGTAGATCCACAGAGACAGACAGTAGATTAGTAGTTAGCAGAGATGGAGGTAAGAGAAGAATGGAGAATGGACTGCTAACAGGCATGGGATTCCTTTCAGTGGTAATAAACTTGTCCTGGATGGTGATGATGGTTGTACAACCCTGTGAGTGCACTAAGAACCACTGAATTGGACACTTTAAAATGGTGAATTATGGTGTGTGAATTATATCTCAAAGAAATCAATAAAATACAATAAAAATTTTAAAAAATATGTCAATAAAAACAAACATCAAAAAAGATTTATGATATCTCTTACCATGTCAAAGCAGGAAGAAGGGATCTTAAATACCTTTTGGTCTTCTGGTCCACCTCGATCACTAATTTTTTTTTTTCTTTTATTGATTTCAAAGAGAGGGAAGGAAGGGAGAAAAGAGAGGGAGAGAAACATTGATGCGTGAGAGAGAAATATCTATCGGTTGCCTCTTGCACGTGCCCCGACCAGGGACCCAACCCGCAACCAAACCCATGACCCAGGCATGTGTCCTGACTGGGACTTGGACCCACAATCTTTCAGTCTGCAGGATGATACCCAACCAACTGAGCCACACCAGCCAGGGCCACCTCGATCATTTCAGAGAGAAGGAAATTGAGGGCCAAAGGAAGGAAGTGACTTTTAAAAAGTGACACAGCTAGTCAGCTGCCGGGTGAGCATGGAGGTCCAGGGCCTCTGCTACCAGTATGGTGCTTTTCCTTTTTTTTCTAAACTCTTTAAAGTGTATGAAAAATCTCAATTGTATATAAAATAGAGCAAATAGCGTAAGTTCCCTGAATCTCTAACCCAGCTTTAATAATTCTCAGTACAGCCTGGCTGGTGTGGCTCAGTGGATTCAGTGCTGGCCTGCAGACGGAAAGGTCGCTGGTTCGATTCCCTTTCAGGGCACATGCCTGGGTTGCAGGCCAGGTCTCCAGCTGGGGGCGTGCGAGAGGCAACCGATTGATGTATCTCTTACACATTGATGTTTCTCTCCTCTTTCTCCCTCCCTTTCCCTCTCTCTAAAAATAAATAACGTCTTTAAAAAAATAAAAATACACGGACTAAAAACAAATTGTGAAACAACATGAACAGAACAATGACATTGAAGTAGAAAGGAATGCTTTGCCCATAGCATGGAGAGGGAGAGGGGAAAGGACTCAGTAGCGGTTATAGGGATTTTTAGTTACATTCATAATGTTTTACTTCTTTGGAGAAAAAAAGATAAGGCACATATGACAGAAGAGTAACCGTTATAAATCTTGGATTGGGAGAATAGAGATGTGATGTTTTTTGTGTTTGCTATATTATTATCTGTGCTTAAATATTTTTAAACATCTTATAAATTTCTGAATATTAAATATATTTTTAAGGAGGATTACAGAGTCTAAAGAGAAACCTATCATTTTGGTCTGATGTCATCTACGTCATATCAGTAGTCCCTGCTAAGACACAAGTCCCCCTGGAGCTACGCCCCTGCTCCACGGAGGGACACTCACTGCTTTTGCTCTCCGTTCGCACATTCGTAGATTCTGACAAAATTGATCCAGATCACCCTGTCCTCACAAGTTGAACTCTAGAAGAGGATTCAGGTCATTTAGAAGGGAACATTCTATGTGAAGTAAAGTCAAAGTTAACGTCCTAAATTAAGGAGAAATGTTTATCTGGCATTCACCTTTTGATATTTATCATATCCGCATTGTCACGGCAGTAGGAATGGATTCTGTCTGAGACGGGCAGGCTCGTGAGCAAGGGTGTAGCCAAACACGAAGTAGACCAACAGAGCCAAAGAAACAGACTCAGCGGCAGAGGCTGGGCCTAAAAAGGGCATCCAAGGGTTGAGGCACGTGCAACTGCAACTGGGGGAGACGTCAGCCCTGAGGACAAAGGACAAAGGGTTATCGGCAGTAGGAAATGACTCAGTAACTGGGCGAAGAGTGTTAGCTGTTGGGCGGGATTAAAGGTAAGGCCATGGCAACAGTGTAACTGCTCACGACCAGACCGTTTAGGTCGGAATCCCAGCTGGTGTACTGTACAGAGCCAACATTCTGGGAGAGGGATTTGGCAATGACTGGTCAAGGTGACATGACTACATCCGAGGAGCGTAGGAGAGGTTTTAGCATTGGTCAGGCCTTGTGTGGTTCCTAATAATAGAAACCCAACTCACATAATTGGGAGGTATTGATTTCAGACGCAATGGGATCCAGGGGTTTAAGTGATGTGCTCAGAACTTTTTCACTTACCATCCACGTTAGCCAGTCTTCTACAATCATACTGGATAACAAGTAGCCCCACAGCCTCTGAGGTAACAAGTAACCTCAACATCTCCACGGCCTGCAACCTTTATTTCAGGCTTATAGGTCCACAGACGGCTATGATTGAACTAATATCAACTGGGCTTGCCTGGGCTCTGCTGGACTCCAGGCTTTAAGTTGACTACAGATCTGCTTTGTGTCTTCGTCCTGGGACCAAAGCAGAAGATGAATGGTTTTGCAGGGCCCGGCCTTTTCACGGCAAAGGGCAGAAGGTCCAAAACGGTTGGGGAAAATTCTTAAGGTCTCAGCACACCAGTCATTTCTATGCACAGTCTATTGGTCTAAGTAAGTCGTATGGCCAAGTCCAAAGTCAATGAGAAGGGATATAAACCCCATTTACTCTGGTGGGAGGCACTGCAGAGTCACATGGCAAAAAGTTAGGTAGACAACATGACAGGTAGATAGCTAGATAGACAGATAGGTCTCTCCACACATATAATTTCAGAGAGACAGTGAGAAGTTGGAAGCAATAACCCAATCCAACAGGCTATCTCTGAACGCCGCTCCTCTCTGCTTGGCTTTAACTTGCATGCAGGCTCCATTGCCAAGGGCAAGATGCTTGTTAACTGTCCCTACCTCACTTTCTCCAAGCTTAGCAGCCTTAACAGACAGAGATCATTTTTCCAGGTAACTTTAGTTAAAAAAAAATAAAAAAAAAGTCTTAGAAGGGCTCTGATTGGTCTGGCATGTGTTCTGCACCTACCCCTGAACCAGCCACGACAACCAGGGAGGACAGAACCCTCTGGCTGGCCAGGCCACGTCATACACCCACACCTTATGATGTGGGGCTAGGAGGGAGGTATGGCTGACCATGAGACCACACCAGGACCACATGAAACTAGTGAGGATGCCTAAAGGGGCCAGCACTCGGCAGACATCAGCACTACAGTCTCTAATCTCAGCTGGAAACTGGAAGCCTAGACAGGGAGACCAAGGGAAAACCCAGCCCTAGAGTGTCAACGTGAAAGAACCGCGGAGGGGACAGCAGGCCCCAGGGAGCAAGAGTGACGAGAGCTGTCGAAGAAAGAAATGTCCAAGCCTGTAGGAAAAGTTTATGAGTGTCTCTGAGTCAAACGGGGCATATGCCTGGGAGCAAGATCTCAGCAGACTGAGAAAAATGCTTCTGAGGAATGAGAGTTTGCATCTTCTTCTCTGCATTTGGAATTAAGGCGGGAAAGTAGGCAGATTACATGAAGGTGGGGGAAAGCAATGATACTACAGTATGATCTTTCACGTGTTCTCTTGAGGGTGGTAGCCTTTGGAAGGAGGGGCCCGAAAAGAGGCCGTTCAAGGAGGCATTAACCTGGATGCACAGTAACAATGGACAGGGTTACTTAGGGCACAGGTAAGCCTTTAACTACTAAAGCAGTCATACGAGGGCCTGGGGCTCAGCTGCCAACCAAGACCTGCCCAGTTAGGGATTTGTGATCCGATCACCCCGTGAGGTCATTTCCACAGAACCCCTTTTATCATCCACAGAACAGTGGGACTTAGGCTGAAGTGTCTGTGTACTTTTTCTTCCTACACTTGGTCTTCACCAAAAGGCCAAGAAGCGATGGGCTTCTTATTCTCATCTTGGGTCTGGGATGGGCCTGGTAGAGACCTGGGGCTCCAGGAACACCCAGCTTTAGGATCTAGAAAAGATCATGGGAGGAGAAACAATGTCTTTTTCGCTGTATTGGTAAACTTAAAATGTTTCTTAAAAGGTAAAAAAGTAAGTGCATCCAGATCCCAGGCTCCGACTACGAGATTAAGACATCGGTGCTGGCTGAGACGCACAGGGTAAAATGAGCTCTGCGCTGACCAAGGAGGAAGGACAATAGGGACAGCATCTGTTCTGTGGTCTGTGGCTGACTTCTCACCCAGCAGCGGGTGTACTGGCCTTGTGTACACTCGTGACTCAGAACTCTGTGCTAGGCGTTGTCTGACAACACACCAACCAGCTCGTACTGAAAACATGTATTTGAAAAAAAGAAAGAAAAGAAATGAACCCTGGCCAGGAAGCTCAGTTGGTTAGAGCGTCATTCAATACGCCAAGGTTGTGGGTTCGAGCTCCAGTCAGGGCCCATGCAAGAATCAACCAGGGGGTGGGGGACCTGAAGGGGGCAAATGGTAATGGGAAAAAAATACAATAAAAAATCAATGAAAAAAATGAAGAATCAGCCAATGGTCCTGGCCAGTGTGGCTCCCCTGGAGCGTCACTCGGGAACCCAAAAGTTGAAGATTCAATTCCCAGTCGGGACACAGGCCTGGATTGCGGGTTCAATCCCTGGTCAGGGCGCACGCTGGAAGCAGCCCATCGACGCTTCTCTCTCACATTGGTGTTTCTCTCTCTCCCTTCTTCTTTCTCTAAAAAAAGCAATGAAAAATGTTCTTGAGTGAGGATTAGAGGAAGCAAGGAAGGAAACAAACGAACCGTGCATGCATAAATCAGGGGAACAACAAATCGATGTTTCTCTCTCTCTCTCCTTCCCTCCCTTTCTCTAAAATCAATTTAAAAAAGATAGTTGAAGTGAAGTATTTTCAAATAAGATGTAAATAATATAATCGCTTAAAACAGTAGCATGAAATCTAAACCTGTAGAGAATTTTCAAGTACGTGCCTCTACACGCCTAGGGAGTGAATGAACAAATCGTGGGGATTTCCTCCATTGACCGGCTCTCCGGAAGACCTGCACCCTAAGGTGACAGAGGGGATGATAAAAACAGAGGAGGAGGAAGAAAGGGGAGAGGGTGCCGTGTAGAGAATTGTGTGAGGTCAAAACATAAAGGCAGGCACCGCTCAAGCTGAGAGTGAGGGAAGAGGTGAGGACACTTTCCTCCAGACAGGGTCTCCAAGGAAAGCTGCAAGGGGCCCAGGCAGGCCCTGGGCTCCCCTCCTGTCGTGGTTCCCTCCCCCCCACCCCCTTCAGGAGCTGGTTCCCCTCCACCCTCAAATTCTCATCCCTCAGAAGGATGTGAGGCTAGCACTGGCCTCTCCAAGTTCTTCCAGGAAGAGGGTCAGATTCAGGTGTGGAAGGAGCCAGATATCACTTCTGGCCTGTGTTTTTGGAGGTATGTAAGACTCCAGAATGAGCCCTGTGTTTTCTCTAAACACCAGAAAAAAATAAGATGTGCCGGGGGTTCTTTGGTCTGTGAAAGTGAAAGGTTGTGATTTCCTGACAATTTATTAGAGATTATTTCAGGATGGCACAAACAAACAAAAATGTGTCAAGGATGCAAGCTGCACCCAGTGGTTATAATAGTCTACTTCTCCCTGACCCTCTTCCTAAGCTAGAGCTCCCGTTGCCCGGCTGAATGCACTGCAGCAGAAGCCCAAGTTCTTTTAGACAAGGATGAAGCCACATCAGGAATATTCAGCTAGGTTTCCCAGTCAGCACTGGGTGTCTCCATTTCTCCCTCATCTGGGCCCAACGGCAGTGACGTTTTCATGAACTTAGGCCTGGTGCTGACTCCGTGGCACTGAGTGGGAGGCCCAACGCCCAGAGGACAGGTCCCCTCTGGGCACACCAGAGAAGTCCTCTCATTGGTGGAGGCCGATAAGGTGACAGGCCTCGGCACATTTTGGCTCTCACTCAAACTGTTAACTCAAAAATGAGGGCAGAGTTGTGCAGGCTGGTCAGCAGTGGGGCAAGCAGGGATTGGGCCATCCATACAGGAAAGTTACAAAATCCGTGTCTGGCTGGCGTAAGCGACACCGTTCTCTCTTTCAGATACCAGATTGCCTTTGCCCCAGTTTTGGTCAAAGTCCAAAGACAGGACTCTGCCTACGGTCCCGAGCCTGAGATAGCTGCTCGCACACGTTGTGAAACTGCCTTTGGAAAGAAGTGCGGTTAGGGCATTGGCGAAAAGGTCAGAAGCAACGAAAGGCCACCCACCAGCTCCTTAGCAAGGGGTGCAGCTTTGTGTGCAAGGCGCATGTGCACAGGGAGGGAGGGGGCTCACAGTTGCAGCTCTTCTCCTGGCAGCCCTGGCAGAAAACAGGAAGGGCTTTATGGGATGATTTCACCTTGTGTAGAGGAACCCTGAGAAAGACTCACTTCCTTCCTCTCTGAGGGGCTGTGTATGCTTTGATTTTGTTGTTGTTGTTGTTAGCATGTATATGTTCTCATGTTATGTTGTGTTATGTATGTGTTGTTAGTAATGTACATATACATTTACATGTGTGTCAAAGTTGTATTTCATACTCTTGGCAGAAAACTTATAGGAGAAAAAATAAGAGAGGGCTTGGTTAAACGTCATGAGGCCGGTGAAGTCTTGTACCTGTAAATGTGCAGTTAAAGGTGTTAGGCTTGTCAGGATGGTTGGTCAGCTTTAAAAAACATTTTTTAATGCGGGTGGGTAACTTTAAAAAACATTGTGGTAGCCCTGGCTGGTGTGGCTCAGCAGATTGAGTGCTGGCCTCTGAGCTTAAAGGTCACCGGTTCGATTCCCAGTCAGGGCACATGCCTGGCTTGCAGGCCAGGTCCCCAGTTGGGGGCGTGCGAGAGGCAGCCAATCAATGTTTCTGTCCCTCTCTTTCTCTCTTCCTTCCTCTCTCTCTAAAAATAAAATCTTTAAAAAATTGTGGTGAAATACACATAACATAAAATTTATCATTTTAATCATTTTGAAGTGTCTCTAGTTCAGCGTCACATCCGCGCTGCTGTGCACCCGTCACCACCGTCTCCAGAGCTTTCTCACCGTCTCCAGCAGGAGCTCTGTCCCCATTAAACGCTCGCGTGCCATCCACGGCCCACCCCAGCCCCTGCTGACCACTGCTCTGCTTTCTGTCTGCCTGAATTAGACTATTCCAGACACCTCACAGCAGTGGAATCACGTGGTAGCTGTCCTTTCGTGACTGGTTTATCTCACTTAGCACAATGCCTTCAAGGTCCATCCGCGTTTGTTGTGAGATTTGCACAGTTGCTTTCCTTGATGGACTGTTTCCATTTTCTTGCTGAGGACTGTGACATTGGAAAAGGAGAGCCACCTGAACATTTGCCCGGCCACGGGGCTCCCTTCTTATCACCCTACAGTATGCTTATCTTTGCCCTACGGGATACTTCTCAGTGCTTTGCCCTGCCTTGTTCTCTACAGATCAGTAGGTCACGGGCTGCTCAGTGCGGCCAGCAATGCCAGGGTGGGGAGGGAGCGTGTCTCCTTCTGTCTACCCGCCCCACACCCCCAGGCGAAGATTCAGAAAAACCAAAGGAAGCCATTCTCCCTCCTAGGAACAAGAGGTGCTCCTGACCCAGAGGGCAGGCCTGTACTTACCTTCCTCTCTAAGCACAGCAGGCTTTTAACACAGGCTTCTTGTTTGTGAAGCTCTTTATAATGATCACTTTTAAGTAGTGCATGCAAATGGCTAAATGCATACATACACAGTAAAAATGCACATCTTCCCCCTGCCCCGACCCCAGTCCGCGTCCCCCTTCCAGCAGTCAGCCACTGTCACCTCCCCTCTCTTTCCAGAGACAGTTCATGAGTAAACAATCACCTTGGAGCCTTTTTCCACAAAAGATCTGATCTTACACCACTGATTTGTACCATGCTTTTTGGAAAAACACAGAAAAGTAAGAGTGCACTATACAAAGTTCCCACCACCCAGAGCTGGTGAGAACAGTTTAGCCAAAGCCGTTTCTTTTTCTTACATAAAAGAAGTAAAATGTTACAGATAAAGTTCAACTATTCTGTGACCTTCACTGCCCACCCTGGCTCCCTCCCGTTCCCAGAGGCGAGCACTATCGTGAGCTGGCTGGATCCTTTCTGGCCGCAGGGCAGGCGTTAGTGTCTGAGAACAAACTGTAGAATTGCTTCGTGTGACTTTTCGTTCCACACAAGGGCCGTGCTTCATGCTCATCCCTCTAGTGACGGGCATGTAGACTCTTTCAGACTTTCCCTCCCCACATACAGCTGCGGGACGTTCTTGCACACACACCTTCTTGCACACTGGGAGCATCTGTGTGAGATCACTTCAGAGAGGCGGGCTCGCTGGACCCAAGGACAAGCCCGTGTTCCGCTCTGGTGGACGTTCTGCAGAAGTGGTGCAGTTTTGCTCCCACGAGCAACGCGTGGGCGCCCGCTTGTCACCCCCTCTCCCACAGTTTTCCAAGATTGTGCGTTGTTACTTACCTAATAGGTGAAAAACTATGTCTTGTAGTTCGAATTTATATCTTTTGTTATAAATGGGGGTGAACTCCTTTTGTGTGTTTCAAAGTCATGCATATTTCCTCTATGATTTTTTTAAAAGTCCTTGGTTCATTTTTCTTTTGAGTTGATCATCTTATTCACTTTTTAAAAAATATATTTTATTTATTTATTTTTAGAGAGAGAGAAAGAGAGGGAGAGAGGGAGAGAAACATCAATGTGGGGTTGCCTCTCTTGTGCCCCCCACCGGGGACCTGGCCCGCAACACAGGCATGTGCCCTGACTGGGAATCGAACCAGCGACTCTGGTTCACAGGCTGGCTCTCAATCCACAGAGCCACGCCAGCCAGGGCTGACTTTTATGTGTATTTTGCATGTAATGAAAATCAGCTATTTGTCATGGCACTGTGCTGCAAACATTTGCCCAGTTTACTGCTCATCTTTGCTCTTAGCTCTTCGTGCCAGATGGAAATTTTAAGTCTGTCTGCAGTCAGCTCCGCCAACATCAACACTCTGAGGTGGTAGCACACTTACTGCTTCTCTTCCTTCTCTTTCTCTCTTACCTCTGCACTTCTCCCAGGCCCCCCCAAAAAACCGACACCATCTAACCCAAATCGCATCTCCTGTTTCTGGGCCCAGGGTCAGATCAACAGCTACAAGTCACCTGGAGCTAACCCAGGCGACCCTGGAAGTGCAATGCAATCGCAGAGGCTCCGGGAGGCCTTGAATCAACTTTGCCCCTGTGTGTGTTCACGGGGTGTCCTGGGTCAGTACTGCCCAGCTTTGGGACTTCCTTCTGCCTGGGGGTGCTCCACCGCCCTGCTGGTCTGCTCAGCCACCCTCTGCCCCAGTGGGGCCTGCCCCTCGGAGGCACCGCAGAAGGGTTGGCACAGAGGAGCTAGGGCTGTGGTGACCTTGACTCCTTTTTTATTTTGTTTTTCCATCTCTTGTACAGTGTTCCCCACTGGGCCCTGGCTCAGTGGATTGAGCTCCAGTCTGCAAGCCCAAAGGTCACTGTTTGAATTCCCAGTCAGGGCACATGCCTGGGTTGCAGGCCAGGTCCCCAAGTTGGAGGCATGTGAGAGGCAACCAATTGATGTTTCTCTTCCTCTTTCTCCCTTCCTTCCCCTCTCTCTAAAAATAAGTAAATAAAATCTTAAAACACTCCCCGCTGGAGCCAGGTTTCTCCTCGTCATAGGAGGGAAAGGGAGAAAGAGAGACTGGACTTCACGGCATCAGATTGGAACTGGGGTATGGTCACCGTTGTGAACGCACAACTTCCAATACCTAGAGAAAGATGTAGAGACTGATGTAGAGATCAAACAGATGTAGGCGTGTGTGTGCAAGTGTGAGCCTGCCTTGTGTGTTGTGTAAAGGTTTTACACACACAGCCTTTCCGCCCGTTCACTGAGTCGCCCTCCAGGAGGCGTAAGGGCAGGGGCCTGGCTGGCTGTTTCCTTTGCTCTCTCCACGTCTCTCCTACCACAAGTACAAAGGTCTGCACAAAATATTACCATTTAGGCATTGGAGATTGAAAAATAAGATAAAAAAAAAACAAACGAAAAAGGTCATTATTTGTTGTCACAGACTCAGGGGTGCATTCCCTCACCCTTCTTGCCTCTCAGGGTCCTTCTCAGCAGTGTGACATTCTGCACCCCTGCTGGCCCTTAGCATGGCTGCGTCTCCCTACAAACATTGACCCCTCAGCTCCCTCCTTCCCTCCCTCATGTCCACAAATGTTTACTGAGCTCTCAACCTGTGTCAGCACAGAGCTTGGCACTGGCAGGCCAGTGGAGAGCTGGTGCTCTACTGGACAGATGCAGGTGTTGCCTTCGGCAAGCATGCAGTCTAACAGACAATATAGCGAATCCCTAAACAAACGAGGGCCCTTCCTTCCTGTGGCTGATCCCTTGCCAGGACCAGGGCGACTGGCAGGTCCAACCACAGCCTCCAGGGAAGCACGTGTCTCTCCCACTGTGGGAGAGATAGAGCTTGTAAGTACTCTGATTCCCTGGCTGCTATCATATCAATAAAAATTGAGATTTTGGTGGTTCACATGCATTGATTGGCTCACTTGAGCCTCACAGGGGGAGAGGGAAGACATCGTCATCTGCATTTTACAGAAGAGAGGTGGTGGGTTGCCTAAAGTAACAGCATTCAGTGCCGAGCTGGAGTAGTGGAAAGAGAGACGGCCAGCCCAGGCACCCGCTGGCTGCTTCAATTTCCGCCCGTCTCCTGACTGTTGTGCTGCCTCCCTAGACTGATCTCACTGCATCCCTTTAGCGCTGCGATGCACTCCTCTTGTGCTTTGCTTTCTTAACTTCAAAGCATACTTCTATCTTTATATTCATCAGTAGGCGCAGAGGGAAATAGACCAATGGGCCCACCTGTAGTACATTGCAGACTTGGTCCTGGGCAAGGCAAGGGTAAGGAAGAAGATGCAGTTCCTGTCCTTTAAGAGCTAGTGACTTAAGAGGTGAAACAGATAGGCAGGTAACTCCACTGCTGCGGTGAGGGAAGCTCATGGAGGTGTGAACAAAGCAGCACATCAGGAACCTCCTGGAATTCTCTCTTCACCACAGTGAAGGATCTCAGGGAGGAAAAGTAAAGTTACAGACGGGCTTGGAGAAAGGGGAGAGATTCATGGCATCTTGCACAGCTGACCTAGAGCACAGCAGGATCAATGGAGAAGACCTCAGGCATAGGGGATGGGAGGGGGACCACAGAAGGGAGAGGGATATAGCTAAGGACCACGGAGGCCAGGATGCCTGAACATGTCATGGGGAGAATTGGCCCAGGGGTGCGACGTTCTCCAGCAAACTTGGCACTGGAGAAAAGAGGAGAGAGAAATTAGGCAGCGGCTGGCCTAGGGGAGGAGGGAACCCTGCGGGGTCATGCCCACTTAAGCACTTAGAGTGTGCAAAGCTGTGTGTGTGTGAGGCTGGTACTGCTAGTTCCCTGTGGGAGTCCAGACTCAGATCGCTTGGTAGCTCTGAGAAGGCTGTTTTCCCGGTGGGAAAGAAAGCAAAGTGCACTTCCTAAGGGGCTGGATTCTTCAGGCTTTACCCTGGTAACTCACACACCGCTGGGTGCGGCTCTCTTAAACAGGTGGTCCAGGGGAAAGGGAACTTGAGGAGCTAGCAGGGTGGGGTGGAAAGGACTGGCCCCTGTACGGGAAAGAAGAAAATGAGGGTCCGAGAGGGCAGAGTGTTCAGGGAGAGGGGTGTGATGAGACTGCAGGGCAGGCCCCAGGGAGGCACGGCGGCACCGCGGTGTTGGAGGGATGGGGCTTGAGGTTGGAGAGGCGACCTGGGCTGTGGAGCGGCCAAACAAAGAAATGAGGGGATGACAAGTTCCAAGGATGTGGCCAGCCTGGGCAGTTGCTGACTGGCCTAGTTTGCTGTCACGAGATGGGCTAAGAGGACATGGTAGAGGGCATCTCGATCCCCAGTGCCTCTGCAGAGGGGCCTCTAGGTGTCAGCAACCAAAATGGAGAGAGGCCCTCTGGCTGGAGGGCTTGCTCAGCAAGGTCTGTACGGGTGGTATGTGCAGACCCACGGGAGAGAGCACCTCAGCGTGGGCTGAGCCTTCCCTCCAGAGGTTTTCTAGCTCAACGACCTCGTCAGGGAAAACCCAGAACTCAGATCAAGGAAAGAAGTGAGAGTGTTTCAGGAAGAGCCCATTAAAGCTCTGGGACTCTGCATTTTCATGAGATCTTCCTGATGCTTCCCCTAGAGCCAGAGCTGGCTCTTCCATGACGTGCATGCAGCTGAAGCTTCGGGCCTGTAAGGCCCCGTCTGTCGTTTTGGATTTGTGTTTTTGCATGTGTCCTGCATCCTCGGTTGTGTGATCTTCAGGCCCCGGAAGCTCACTCCAGCTCCGCCTAGAACTCTCCAAGTTGGGAGCACAGGAGGACCTTGGCTTCTATTAGGAAGTCCTGGGTCGAGAGGCACGACACAGTGACTACTGTCAGCACTGCTGGATCCTAAAAATTCTCCTCACGAGAAAAAAGACATTTTTCTGTTTCTTTTTGCCCCTACCTGAAGTAAGTCAAGCCATCACACTGCACACCCTGAACTTGTGGGCTCTGTACTGTATGTCAACTGTATCTCAGCACTGGAAATACAATAAATAAATAAAAACTTCTCTAGATGCAGTGCAAAAAACAAAAAAACAACAAAAAAAAAACCCTTAGTGTTCTCATTTCCAAACAATTTTCCTATCCCTGAACTGTTAAAAGATAGGAAGGAACAATGGTGAGTGTCCAGCCTGGTAGCAACTATTTTTTTTATCCTCCCTCGAGTATTCATTGATTTTTAGAGAGAGAAGGGGTGGGGAAAGAGAGAGAGAAACATCCATCAGCTGTCTCCCACGTGTGCCCCGGCTAGGGACCAAACCCGCAGCCTGGGTATGTGTCCTGCCTGGGGATTGACACTAACCTTTCGATGTTTGGGGTGACACTCCAATCAGCTGAGCTGCTCAGTCAGGGCTGGGAGCAAATCTCTGAAGCGTTTTCGGCCCTGATAATGTCTGAAGGTGTGTGGCTGTGACCTTAGCAGAGGACACACTTACGAAATATTCTTTAGCTCAGAGTGATGGTTTAAGTGGCATTGGCAGCACCTGTGACTGTCACATGCACAGGGTGTGTGTCCCTTGTGTGTTCCCAGCAAACACTGGGACTTGAGTTTCGAAGTGCCACCCACTCTGTAGGGGTGACACCGTGTCTCCTTCCTCTCCTGAGAACTGTGGCTGCCCCGTCAGCTGTTACTTGTACAGAATGTCCCCTGCTTCTAAATGGGCATTGTTCTCAGACAGAGATTTGTAAGCCCATTGTTTAGAATTGGAAGGCATTTCCCCTGATAAACAAGAGTAGTGTAATCTTTAGTTCTTTAAAGCCTAAAAGAACTTCTTGTGTCCCTGAAATCAAGGACTGTACAGTAACAACAGAAACCCCATGCTGGGTAGTAAACACCTGTCCCTCAGAAAATGCCTTTCACCCTCTTACTCGAGACCCTGGGAATCTTCACTCATCACAGACCCTCTGTAGGGCCTTCCCCAACTCCCAGCCTCCGGGTGGCTGCCTCGGTGTGGGCAGAAGCCAGTGAGGAGGAAGCGCTGGGCATGGGCTGGCAGCCCCCGTGGAGGGCAGAGTCAGCCCCAGAAATCCTGTAGGATCTGGCTCCTTCCACTTCATCTGAGAACCCCTGGGATAGGCCTCCCTCCTCTATGTTTCTGGTCAAGGTTTCTTTGCTCTTTTGAAGCTCCCTGAGGTCATTGTACCCTAGAAACAAAGGCAAACAAACTGGGAGTTTAAAAACTGGCTTCCTTTTGAAGAAGAATGGAATTTTTCGGTTAGTGGTCCTCTCAGGAAAGACCAAGTGTGGACCTAGGAAAGAGTGGAGAATGCCCAGGTATATGGAAGGCCGGACAAGCCCAGGTTAGGGTCACTGCATTTGTGGTTGGCTTCAATAAAGAGGCGATTCCCAAGATTTTATACATGATCATCCTTTTTTTAAAGTTATGTTTTCTTTGATCTTGCCTTGATGTAAGCTCAAAGAATCTATATCAATACCTCCATCTTTTAAAGGTTTATATTTTACAAATGGCTTTTATATCCATTATCTTACTTGAGGTAATGATATTATTATCTGTTTTATTGTTAAGGAAACTGCCCGAGTTGGTTGGAAAACCAGGTCATTTGCACCAGATTGGTGTCCTTGTTGATGTTTTCTCCAGGCTGGTTAATTCCTGTGGGCAGGCAAGACTCCCTGAGCCCTGAAGCTAAAAGTCAGTCTCCGGGGAATGTTTGCTCTCCTCTCTGTCCCCAGACTCCACGAAATTATCCTCAACATCTAAATACCTCTTATGTTCTTAATCTTCTCTAGGGAATGAAATCTATAGCTCTCAGTTGCCTGTCCTGGTGACAAATAGCCTCTCTCTGATTCAAAAGACATCTTTATTTCCACCTTGGTTGTTTTTGTTACCAAAACAAAAAGTTTATTTGGCAGAGAAAGTGTTTTTCACTACTTCATCGGGGAAACACAATAAGGGACTTTGAAAACAAAAGGCCAGCTGGTGATTACTGGGTCAGTTCACGACAGTGCACAGCCCAACTGAAATAATAAGTCATGCAAGAATGGCGTTGTGTACGTTTTCCATATTCCTTCCTCATCTCTAACGGCAGCAAGCCTCACAAAGCCCCCGAGGGCTGGCAGAGCCGGCGCCAGCGCTAGGCTGATAAGCAAGCTGAAGCTTGGAAGACCAGTGATTCATCCGAGGCTCTTGAGCAACGCAACCACAGAGCTGGACTAGGATTCTGGTCTCTGATCCCGGAATTTAAAGGCCATGTCTCCGTGCCCACCAGAAAGCCATGTTGAGTTCTTCACTGGGTGCCCTGAGTTCAGGGCTGCTGCGGGCAGAAGCAGAGACGCTCCCTAGGGACTTTCCTTCCAGAAAGGCTGGTCCTGGGGCAAAGCCGGCAGGGTGTCAGCTGCGCAGTTGCTGGCCTTGCCTTGCCCTGCTAGCTTGTGTGGGAGAGGCTCCTGTTGCCCATCAGGTCTGTCCAGCTCTACAGGCAATTCGTGTGTGTGTGTGTGTGTGTGTGTGTGTGTGTTTAAAGATTTTATTTACTTTCAGAGAGAGGAGAAGGGAGGGAGTAAGAGAGGGAGAGAAACGTCAATGTGTGAGAGAAACACTGACTGGTTGCTTCTTGTTCGCCCCCAAAATGGGGGCCTGGTCCGCAACCCAGGCACGTGCCCTGACAGGGAATTGAACGGGCAACCTTTCACTTTGCAGGCCAGCAGTCAATCCACTGAGCCACACCAGCCATGGCACAATCCATATGGCTTTGTACAATCTGAGTGCAATGCCACTTTTGATGCACACTGTGTCTTGGGCATCTGTCCAAAGCTAGAGAAAACAAAGATATAGGCCAAGTTAGGGATCAAGTTTGCCTAAAAAAAAAAAAATTCCCCTCCTGCCCTGGCTGGCGTGGCTCAGTGGATTGGGCGCTGGCCTGTGAACCAAAGGGGTCGCCCGTTGGATTCCCAGTCGGGGCACATGCCTGGGTTGCTGGCCAGGTCCCCAGTAGAGGGCACATGAGAGGCAACCACACATTGATGTTTCTCTCCCTCTCTTTCTCCCTCCTTTCCCTTGTGTCTAAAAATAAATAAATAAAATCTTAAAAAAAAAAATCCCCTCCTCACCTGACCCTACGACATGGTGCCACTGACCATGGGGGAGACTAGAACGGGCCCAGGAAGTCACGTGTGTGCGTCTTCTTATGCAGGAGGGTGTGGGGAGACACTGCACTGACTTGATCTCCTGGGAGAGGCTGATGTGGGTGATTCACCGCTCTCTCCCCTAGATTCGGTCTTGAGTGTGGAGACATTAACAATTTACTCCAAGCTCCACCCTGAGGCCTCCAACAGCCCCAGGCCCTGGTCATGACACAGGCTGGTCAGCCAGGACCAGGGGAATGGGGACACGGGGACAGAGGTAAAAGGCCAAGTAGTTTACAGCCATCTAGTAAATCACAAAATCCTGTCTTCCCTAACCAAGAACACTTCCGAGTTCAAGATTCACACTTGGCCTTCCCAGCCTGAGGGTAAATAGCTCCAATCGCCCTGCCCTGGCAGGTACAAATCCCAGTGGTTCCTCATGTGCCAACCACACCCAAGGACAGATGAAAGGAAGGGAAAAAATACCATTTTGGAGCATCAGCATAAAGCTGAGGAATATTCCATTGAGATCCTCACCCAAGACTTCGCCTAGACCATCTCCCCCAAACCCGCAGCCTTTCAACCCTCAAGACGAAGGACCCAGTATACACTCTCCGTCTGGGGAAGCACTCCTGCACCTTTCTCCCCGCACATGTGTCCATCTCCTAAACTCTAAGGGTCCCCACAAGACCTGCAACCAGGGAGCAATGAGCAGCAGCAGCTCCTCCTGGGCTAAGCCCCTGACCCTGTCCCCACAGTGAGCCAAGGCGATCCTATCTAGTCTTCTCCTGTTGCTGCTTCTCCCCAAGCCCTTCCTTGTTTCACCGTCCCCAGCTCTAATAAACGTCCTGTCAGATCACCTGGACTCTCGTTGTGGAATCTTTCCTGCACGAAGTCAAGAACCCACACACTACTGGCCGGCTCGAGGCAGACCTGCCCCAGGCCCAGTTCCCGTCCCTTAACTGTCACACTTACCCTGGCCTAGCCCAGTCCTTCCTGTGAACAGCCATCTCACGGCGTGGAAGGCTGGGTGTAGGCAGATGTACTGGTAATAGTCTATCAGCAATTCCCAAACCCAGCTTCTGAGCAGACTCACCCAAGGCATATTTTATTTTTATTTTATTTTACTTTATTTTTAGTTGACGAGAGAGAGAGAGAGAGAGAGAGAGAGAAATTGATTGATTTGCTGTTCCAGAGAAATTGATTGATTTGCTGTTCCACTTACTCATGCATTCATTGGTTGATTCTTGTATGTGCCCTGACCAGGGATCAAACCCACAACCTTGGCGTATTGAGATGATGCTCTGACCAACTGAGCTCCCTGGCCAGGGCTCAAGGCATCTTTTAAAACACAGATTCCCAGGCCCCACCCCAGATTTACTCAATCAGCATCTCTAGCTCTGGGTCCTAGGAGTCTGAATTGCAAAACCTCCCCAGGTGATTTTAATTCAGCCAGATCAAGGGCAAGCAATTAAAAATGCAACGAACTCCCTCCTTACTGGTCCCACCAGAAGGAGGGAAAAGCCGCTGCTCTCACCATTTGCACACGTGACAGTACCACTGCAGACTCAGACCCAGCTGTAGTCCACCTCAAGCGTCCCCTCCCACACGCGTGAACACCGTCTTGCTTTGACTTGGGCTCCTTTCTCTCCCAGCAGATAGAGGAGGAACCCCAAGAGCTGCGCCTCACACAGCTTTAACACCTGTACCTGTACCAGGGTGCAGCCAAGGGGGGCCCCAAATAGGGATTTGTAATGGGGTCCAGAACTCGCTGTCTAGGAAATAATTAAAAAATATATATATAGGATGTCCTCACCCCCACAAGTCTGAGCTGAGGGATGAGACACATGGAGCAGGGCCATTGAGAGCTATTTTGAATAGCAACAGTTTTGCAGATAACCTCCGGAGCGGTCATTTAACATATCTATAACCTTTAACTGGTTTCATGGATATGTTAAAAAGCTGTGGCCACGCTTTGAGCCTGGGGGAATGGGGGATGGGAGTGACTTCAACCCATGAGGTAACTGGGAGGCCACTCCCCCTGGTTACAGGGCCTTGCATGGGAGAAAAAAGAAGGAAGTTTGGGGCCCATGGTGACTTTAGAGAGTAGGTTGGGACCATGTGGCTTTGGGGTGCTCCCTTTTGCCATGTGGCTTAGGAAGCAGGAGTGACCTTGCTGGGAAGAAAAGGGGTGAAACGACTCTTGCTGGTGGACCAGGGGAAGGCGCCACATGGATTGGGATTAACTGGAGATGGTGGCGGCGACACAGCTGATGGTGCTGGGAACCTGAGCCATGGACGTCTTTTCCTGAGATACGTGCCCCGGACTGTGCAGAGGGAGAGGGAAGGGCCGTGCATCTGTGGGCATTCTAAAGGACTTTAGTGTTTTAATGAAGACACGAAGTCTGTATAAGTTTTGAAGTAAATAATTCCTTTCCTTTTCACCAATCTCTGGCATTGGGAGACGTCTTTCCCCTGGCGGCGGGCAAGATGAACCTAGTACAGGGGGGGACAACCTTCGGAGCACAAGGGGGGTCCTTTCGGCAACAGTATATTGTTCAACCCCCCCCCCCCCCCCCGTCTGTTCTGTAACACACCCACTGGACTTGCACTCTGAACCAAGAAACCCGGCAAGGGCACTGAGGCAGGCAGCAGGAGCTGCTGGTCCTGCTCTTGCACCCTCAGTGGGCACACACCCTGGGAAATCGGAGTCATAATACCTGACTCCTCTTCCTGCTTTCTTGTTCCCGGGGACCTCAGTTCCTCATTCCAGGGCAACTGCAACTTCCACACCTGGTTGGACATTTCTGCCAGAACTGGCTGCTTACTAACTGGGGAAAAAATTCATGCACAGACACTGGATTCCTCCAGGGCTCTGGAAACACAATGGAATTCCCGCAGCCAGGTGTTCAGAGGGCCAAAAAGCCAACATTCCCAGTCCTGCGACCTCAGGTGACCTCCTCAGAGGGAAGAAATGCCGCTCTGGCCCTGGGGGCTGAAGTCCTCACCCAGGAACTATGTGAGGACTTCACCCCCCCGCCCCCCACCTTCTCCCATCAGCCCAATTCCACTCTTTTTTCCTCTTTGCTCAGATCCTGCAGTCCCAGGGAGGGGCAAACATTTAGAAACCTACCCCTGAACCTCAGCCCTCTCCCTAATGACTGAAGGAGTATTTTGTCTTTTTAAGCGCCAGGTTCAGGCTGGGACAATCCATCCTTATCTTTATTACTTAGGCTCTGACACCTAAAACCTCCCCATAGTTCATCCATGTTCATGGCTTTCCTGCCAAGAGTCCCTCTTACCGCCTCCTGCCAACCTCCTTGGTGCTTTCTCGAAGGGCCATCAAGTCTGGCCTAGCCTGAGGGTTTAAGTCCTCATGCTCTGTTAGTTACAGTGCCAAGAACAAATTAAAATTTTCAGAGAGAATAAAATAAATAAAATAATAAAATAAAATAAATAAAATAAAATAAAATAAAATAAATAAAATAAAATAAAAATAAATCCAACTCTCCTGTGTAAAAAGAACCACCACGTAGCGTCTCTGCAAGTCTCAGTGAGCCAGAGTGAGTTGCCCAGTCAGTCCCGCGGTCCCAGGTGTGGGGCTCCCCAAGCACAGCATCCCCCCCAAGTCCTTGCTTTGCTTCAGCGTGTGTGTCCACATGCTCTCTCCACTTGTGCGTAGTTTTCTGTGTCCTTAGTCCCGTGCACTGGTCCTTTTCCCTTGGATTCGGGATCACCAAGTTCCCTCTGCCACGTATGTGCCCCTTTCAGGAGACATTCCCCTAGTCACTCTTCTCATTCCAAATCCATGGTGGCAGGATGGGGAAGATTATTTACACACCTTGAGACTTAGAAGGAAATGGGCACCTCTAATTTCAGGTGACTAGATCCTGCAGTTACCCAGAAATGCACTGAGAAAGAGCTCTGGAATAGGCATCAATTACCAGCTGTGTGGGTCAGATGTCATTACTTAACCTCTCTGAGCCTTAGCTTTCCCACTGATAGTAGGCAGACAACGATGCCTGCCTCGCCGGGGAACTGGGAGAATTACAGAGTATAACACACACACGCAAAGCAGCTGGTACACGGTTAGCACTTGATAAATGGCAGCTATAATTATCTCCACCTCTACGAGGATAACCTTCAAGCATGCAAAGTATCCACTGCCTGGAAACTATTTAAGAGCAGGGGACAAACCGCGGTTAGTCACATGCCTGGTGTGCAGCCACCTCCCCAGACCACGCTCCATGGTCGTCACTGAGGTCTCGGTGGTCCTGTTGATCAGGACTAGGCATTCTTAACTGCACTACCTTTCACACTCAAGATTTTAAACATGAGTAAAAACAAGCACACACTGGCCTAACTCTTGCCAAATGAAAAACACAGAACTCTGCTGCTGTCCAGATTCTGATTTTGCTATCAACCTACTGCCCAACTTCTGAACTGCGGTGTGAGCCAGACATCTGGGTACACTTGGTGCAACAGCGACACCGTGTGGCCGCACGGAACTGCAGCCCAGCCCAGAGCCTGGCGCAGACGTCTGCGCGGTCAGGTCCCGTAGGTTAGGAACAAAACACCTTCCAGGTGTGAGTGGAATTGCTTCCCACTTTACACATGTGTCCCTCTTCTCCAGAGCCTAAGGCTTCAAGGCTGGATAGCTTGTGCTCCCCAGTCAAAAAGGACAGAAGAAGGCTAGCCACAGGGCATAGGTAAAGTTTCAAACATTTGCACTTTGCTCTCCAGGAAAATTTACCGAAAAATCCTAGCCATCCTTATCCTGCTCAGATATTTCTTTGTCATGTACTCAGACCTTTAAAAACCAGGAAAAGCCTGAAGGAAGCAATTAATACTGTAGAGTTATACTGTCCAAGAAAGATGCCTTTAAATCATCAACAGGAATCATTGGCCCTTCAAATAGAGCTCCATATAAAGAAATGACTAAATCTGTACAATGGAACGTCAGCCAGGGGTGGTCACTGAGGCTAGCCTGGTCATCTGCTAAGGAACTTGACCCCCTTAACACCATCAGACAGACAGACGGACATTAATCTCATCCCTGAAGGCGTTTAGGAAACACAGGGCTTCCTCTTCACACCAGTGAGCTCGGGTTTTTACCTCTTGAGAAAAGTCTTAGGACTTGCCCCGTAAGTCTGCATTTTCACAGACCGAAGACTACCGGTCACCAGCATTTCCAGGTGGAATTCCTCGGGGGTCTCCACGCACGCTAACAAGCTGGACTACAGGTCCTCTGACCTGACCGTCAGCAGAGAAAGCGAAGAGGACAGGGCCGCTCTCCCACCTCCACTCCATTGACTCGGGCCACTGTAAGGTCTTGGGACGGTGCAGGCAGCCCTGGCCTGGGAGCTCCTCCCTGGGAATTTGGACCAAGGATCAGGAGAGATTCTGAGTCACTTCCACGGCTAGAACTGCGGCCGGTTAACTCGGAAGCTCCTCCCTGCCCTGTTTCCTGCCGTGTGGAGCAGAGGAAGCTGGCCTGCAGAGACACAGAGGGAAAGCCAACTGCAGGGAAGAGGGAGGGGCAGGCCTCTCCGTCAGTCCCTGAAGACCCTGCGATCTAAGAGACTCTCCTGAACCCTCATACCTCCCTCCGTTTAAGCTGGCTCAAACCGATTTCTGTCACTTCCAAGTTTGAGAGGACAAACCTCTCGGGGACCCGGGGAAGTTAATCTCCTTCCTGCAATACCCTCATCTGTTCAGTGAGAATCATTATTCATTAATTCATTCATTCATTCGCAAATATTTATTGATTACTTTCTCTGTGCTAGGCACTGTTTTAGGTTCTGGGAAGCACAGCTGGGAACAAAAGAGATTTTTTAAAATTCCTTCCTTTATGAAACTTCTCTTCTACTAAAAAGGTCTCTGGAAATAAAGTAGATCTATGAGAGAAGAGGTCATTTCAAATCAGGTACCAGCTAACAGGCTGGTTGACCCAAAAAACAGAGCATTATCCTCAAGTCTTAGAAGATGTATTAGAGGGCCCAAGCCACTTAAAACAGTACACAGTCCTTCTGACTTTAAAATAGCGTCGGGTTAAAAGGCCTGCCTTTCTACGATGTCTTTTTTCTTACATCTGGGTGTGAGTGCTGAGGGCCCCCCCCTTCAGATAGCAAACTCTCCTGAGGCTGCAGTTTCCTGCCCGCTTGGGCTGAGGGCGGCTTTCAGTCTATTTCCAGTTATCATGGGGAGCAACAGATACTGCACGTAAGTGACAAACTCAGTCCACAGATAATTTCGAAATCTAATTTTAGCCACCCCTCTCCCACTCAGCTTTTTGTCAATACTACTTAGGAAGCCGGAATTGACTGATTTGGTTCTATTTTCTGTTGCTGCCTCTGGGAGGCTGCAAATGAACCAAGTGGAGACCAAAAGGCAGGCGGCAGGGGGAGAAGGCAGAGAACAAGGAGAGCCCCCAGGATGAGCACCGAAACTCTCGCACAATCTAGAAAACTAACTGGGAGGACTCGGTCGTTCATGTTGTCCGACCCTCCTACCTGGGCCAAAAGCTGCTTACTTTGGGAAAATTACCCATAGTGCTCATGTGAAATCAGGAATGAAAGCTCCCTTTACTTCCTTTATTTATTGTATTAGTAGAAATACAATGCAGAGATTCTTATATAATAAAAGACCAACCGTAGCACTTAACACTCACAGCCCAGGTGGCCCTTTTCAGCTCCCCAGTACTCCTTTAGAGATAAGAAGCTTGTCATCACTAGCCAACCAGAGGGCAGGGATTTCCAATAAAGATAGACAATTCACGTTCTGCAGCATCTCAGCCAGAAGCAGTGAGTGATTTTATATTTTTTACATATTGCATGCCTCAAGTACCTCTCCATCTCCCCTCCAAAGCTAATGAAAAACATTCATTCCTGTGTGCACGGGTGTGCATGGGTGTATATGCACACGCCCACACCCCCCTTCATACACGTGTGCACGTGCACACACACACACACACACACACATGCAGAAGGTCTCCCAAAATTCACGTAACCAGTTCAGGGGAGGCTGGCAATGCATCAGAGCCTGTTTGAAGACAGAACTATTTCCCCCCGCCTTTCAGGATGGTGGTGGCTCTCTGCCCAAGAAATAGGCTTCCTGATATACTACTGCTGCCGTAAGAGCTCTATCTTGTGGAGCAAGCTCAACTAAAGATGTGTGGCTAGTTCTTGGAACTCCAGGGCATGACAAAGCTTAAATAAGAACATACTGATTTAAGCCCTGGCCGGGTAGCTCAGTTGGTTTGAGCATTGTCCTGATACGCCAAGGCTTCGGGTTTGATCTCCGACAGGGCACATGCAAGAGATAATCAATGAATGAAAAACAAACCAACAATAAATTGCTTTCTCTCTCTCTCTACCCTCTCTCTCTCTAAAAAAAAATAATAATAAAAATGATTTAAGATAGGAAGCAGGGCAGAATTTCAGAAGCAATAACCAATTTGGGGTTTTTAACAAAAGTAGAAAGTTTTGTTTTCGCATCCAAGCATGAAGAGCAGTTGACTACTGAGTTCTCCAAACGAGGGTTTCCAACCCAAGTTCTTGAGACTTTCATCAGAAGGCCTTTGTGAAGAGGCCTGCCCTGGTCTTAGCTCTGGCTGTGACTGCCTTCCTACCTTCATCTACTCTTACATGGAGACACACCTTTCTCTTAACTTTATCTTGAAGACAAGCTGAATACATGCAGACAAACAGCTAGGCAAGTATTGCCTGACTATAGTCATAATGGACCTGCAGGCTCCCCGCACCAGTCCCAGGCAGAGGATGGAGGTGGAGCATTTCCAGACAAGTCAGTTCTGCTCTGTGCCAGATGCCCTTTCACTTCTCATCCGAAAGGCTGCCCAGAGTGGCCAGGACTGCTTGGTCCAGGCATTACCTCCAATGCAATGACCTTTCCATTAGACAACATGTTAACAATAATCCAAGTTAGGTATGGGGATCCTGCACAGGGAGGCCCAGAGCCCTAGGCTGGGCTTCAGGACCTGCCTCCTGCCTCTTTGCAGATCTTGGGCTGGCTCTAATGACAGGAGGTCCAGTGTGGTCTCTGGACCACCATCAGGTCCTTGTGAAAGGTACAGACAATAGTCCCTGCTCCAACCCAGGCCAACTGAACAAGAACTTCTGGTGCTGGCGACCTCTGCATTTTTACAGCGCCCTAAGGTTTGGGTACTACTCTAGGTTTGGAGGTCCTTACCTGAAGACCCAGGAGCTGGAGAGCTGACAGCCGCGTTCTCTCCCTGTTCGAACATTCGATGGTTCCGGGCACAGCTCAATTTTTTTAGATTGGTCTCCATATTCTTGAGCCACATTCCCACAGCATGACGGGCCACTTCAGAGTCAACTGCCAATTCACCAGGATTGAACAAGCATGCGACAGCAAGTGTAACTTCATCCCAACCTAACCTACTATGAAAATTGAGTGCTTCCTAACCCTGGCTGCGGAGGATGCAACAATCACACTGGCATTTGGACATATGACTCGCTCCCCAGGCTAGAAGGACACATCTGATATTCCCCCCATCCCCTGGTCACAGCTCTGCTGGAGGACCTCAACATAATGGGGATGGCCCGTCTCCCTTCGCGAACACAGAAGTCACTTTTGAGGGTTGTGGACAAGTCACTCTCGACTAATTTCCTGTAGTTTGTAAGGACGAATTGGATTTCAGCTCTTAAAGCCCTTTGAGCATCTGATGTCAGGTAACCCTCTCTCCTCTCCTCGCCTCTTCAGGTGATGTGGCAAAGAGTGGTAACGCCAGCCAGTGTTTCAGAACCCGCATCATCAGGGTAGAACTGTGTGGCCCGTGAGTTTATTTGGTTAAATGCCAACTAATGAAGCCACGGACATGGCTTGGACCTTCTGCAGGCCAGCTGACTTCAAGCACCTTCTTTCACAGACCACCCATCTTGAACATGTTGACCAGGAGTCTGAATAACAGTGTGAAGAACAGTTCCTGTCAAAATAAGCCTACATCTGATATTCTTTGAGGTCAAGTCAGAAGGTTCTTCTTTAGATACTAAAGATACAAGTGGTATATAAGGCCATGGATACACTCAGGCAGAATCATCTCTTTTAGATTATTTTGCAGGATTATTTGTTCATTGTAACTCAAGTTAGTTCCATAATTCCATTATTTTCCCAGAAATAAACTTTTCTAGAACAAAACCGGTCTTTACGTGGTTACTGGCCCACCCGAAGGCTGGCCACCCCAGTGCAGCCTGGACCAATGTCCCTCCTAGTGACGGCCTCCTGCTTTTTGTGGATACAGCAGCTCCCTCCCCGGACCCCCGGGATCTGCCTTCTGCTCTCTCACTGGCCCCCGCTACTGGAGTCCAAACCTGGAGTTGGCGACATACAGAACCCTGCAAGGAGCATCCCCGTCACCTGTGCTTTTCCGAGGACCCAGGAAACAAACCACAGTTAACTTGGCAAGCTGTAAATGGAGGGAGAAGGGAAAGGACAGGTAAATGTGAGGTTTACACCTAAATCCCCGAATTCTTTTGTTTATAACAATAATATTAATAGTTACCACTAAGTTTTTAATCTTTACCTGATATGTTTATTAATTTTATTTATTTATATTTTTTAAAGAAGGGAAGGGAGGGAGAAAGAGGGACAGAAACATCAATGTGTGGTTGCTTCTTGCACACACACCCCTTACTGGGGACCTGGCCTGCAAGCCAGGCCTGTGCCCTGACTGGGAATCGAACCGACGACACTTTGGTTCTCAGGCCAGCACTCAATCCATTGAGCCACACCAGCCAGGGCTGTTCATTGATTTTAGAGAGAAAAGAAGGGAGTGACAGAGAGACAGAAACATCGATGTGAGAGAGAAACCTCAGCCTCTGATACATGCTCCAACCAAGGATCGAACCCCCAACCCAGGCGTGTGCCCTGACCAGGAATCAAACCCACAGCCTTTTTGGTGTCCAGGACGACGCTCCATCCAACTGCGCTACCTGGCCAGGGCCATGTACTGCGTATTTAACTTTGTGTTAGCCCTTGGGGACAGCACTTAAATGCGTTACCCTATTCAATTCTCTTAACATCCTCCTGTTCCTGTCTCTGATTACCAAACTAGAGCTGTGAAAAGTCTCAGCTTCCTTACCCTCTTCCCTATGTATACCATGTATCAGGGCTCTATGGATCCGGTCAAAATCAGAGGAGACTCATAAAAGGTAATCGTGTGCCCAAATAAGGAAAGGGAGAGAAACTTCAATGAAGGGCATTTAATGTCAGAGAGAAACTGTACATCTGGGGCAGAGATGAAGAGACCGTGCCAAGCCGGCTGAGCCCGACCTAGCTACACATCCTGTCATGCATGAGGCCTCCGCTGACGGAGGAAGTGACAGCAGCATCACAAGGTTCTCCTCCCTGGGTGTGGGCGCAGTGCAACATCGCTCAGTCCAGTCATGCGCCTGGCTTTCTGCAGCTCGGACACAAATACTCAGTCCGTGTCTTTCCTAACATGTCAGGCCAAAGCCCCCTTTCCCCCTGGTGCAGGGAACTAGTGGCAGGAGCCAGTGAACTGTGGAGGGACAGTAATTCTCCCTGGAAAGACAGGCCAGGGAGGTGTGGGTCCTTTTGGAGTCGGGTCAGAGATGACACCGGGCCGCTCCTCCTGTCTGCAAGTATGCACACAAATAAAAAGGCAGGAAAGCACTGGCCCTTTCACAGAACCCGTCAACGTTCCGGGAGAGACCCCGGAGATTTCAAGGTTTAAGTTCCTGCTGCCTTCCACAGGGCCTCTGGGCCCGAAGGCTGAGGTCAAGTCCAGTCATCTACCTAGCAAAGGCTCCAGACTTCCAGACAGAATCATCTTCTCCGCATAAGGGGTAACGGACAGACAGCAAATATTCCCAAGTCCCTACATCCTGAGAGTCACCACTGGAGAAAGGGAAAGAAGACCTTTGTCCCACCCACTGAGAGCTGAGAACCAGCAAAGTCCAATCCTCAAAGATCTTTAACATCTCTTAAATAGGCTTTTCCTTTCCATTTCTTCTTTTAATTATCATCCATCCATTCATTTATACAAATATAAAATAGATTTATATAGATTTATATAATATAATCTTCTGTGAGGCAGAGTGGAGGGGCCCGGGGCGTGACCCCGGCTACTTGCAGACGTGCTGGTCCACGACCTCCGTGCACTTCCTGCACTTGACGAAGCAGCACCAGTGGAACTTGCAATGGCAGCGCTCCACCTGGACGCTCTTGAACTGGTCGTAGCCGCGGCCGCAGCACATGAGCTCACAGCCGTCCATGCCCTCTGAGGTCTTGTTGCAGAGGCGGCCCTGGGTGCCCAGGGAGCCCGTGGTCTCGTTGCGCAGGCAGTAGTCAGGGCTGGGGTCCACGTACACCAGGTCCTCGAGGGTGGGCTGGTTGAAGCGGCTGTTGACCAGCTCCAGCTTGCCCTTGCGGGTGACGCGCATGGCGGCGGCGCTGTCATACTTCTCCTTCAGCTGGTCCCCCACCTTGCGGAACTCCGCCAGCTGCAGCCAGCAGGTCTTGAGGCTGCAGGACCCAGAGACGCCATGGCATTTGCAGGCTACATCAGCCATTTTATACACAGCCTGGGGGAGGAGAAAGAAGGACATGAGGAGAGCCCTTGATGGAAGACGTCAAGACGGTGGCTAGAAGGGCCACCGGCCAAGTAGAGAATAGGGCTGACAGGGCAGAAGAAGGAGTTTTTCAGTCACAGCAAAGACCTTTCCAGGGTCCTCAGCTGCTCACACAGACAGCAGATAAGGGAGCCCTACGAAGGGACACGCTGGCAAGGCACGCAGCAGCTGACCCGCCTCGAGGGCGGCATGCGGTGCTTGCATGTCCTACTTTACCCATTTCTTATTACTTGATATTTGCCACAATAAATTTCTATTTTGATCTTAAAAAAAAAAAACAAATAAAAACCAACAAAATACATCCAGCTTTCATACGATGTGGAAGACCAGGCAGAAAACAATCCAGTCGAGTGGAGAGCCTGTGACAGAAACCGCCGGCAGGGCCCTGGTAAGCCGAAGCTCTCCCAGTGCTGCCACATACCCCAAGAATGTAACGGCCATTTAAATTAAACAAACAAACAAATAATAATAATAATTATTTTTTAAAGATTTTATTGATTTATTTTTAGAGAGAGGGGGAAAGAGGGAGAGAGGGAAAGAAACATCAATGTGTGGTTGCCTCTCGTGCACCCCCTACTGGGGACCTGGCCTGTGACTCAGGCATGTGCCCTGACTGGGAATCAAACTGGCAACTCCTTGGATCACAGGCTGGTGCTCAATCCACTGAGCATACCAGCCAGGGCTGAATAAATAAAAAAACTAAATAATAATGATAATATTAATAATAAAGAATTTAATGGTCATTAATGCCATAGAGTCATCAGGAGCCTCACCATAGACCACATCATATCTGACACCCCTGGGAGAGGGGGTGACGGTGGAGGGAGAGGAGCATGGCCTGTGCAGGGGAAGAGCAGGTTGGTGGATGTCTCTATAGGGGTGATTCATTTGAAATCAAATCTACCCCGGAAGTCCCTGAACCACAACAATGTGGAGTGGATTTGAAGTTGGGTTATCCTAGATCAAAATGTAAAAGCCAGAGTAGACCAGCCCTGGGTGATGAGGCTCAGCGGACTGAGTGCTGGCCTGCAAACCGAAAGATCACCAGTTCGATTTCCAGTCAGGGCACATGCCTGGGTTGCGGGCCAGGTTCCCAGTTAGGGCCACATGAGAGGCAACCAATTGATGTATCTATTGCACATCAATGTTTCTCTCCCTCTCTTTCTCCCTCCCTTCTCCTCTCTCTAGAAATAAATAAAATCTTAAAAAAAAAATAAAAGAGTAGACCAGAAGCTGTTTACAATGTGCTTTCCAAGGAAAGCATACCGAGGCATTGTGTCAAATCACCCCAGTAGCAGACGCGGGATGCCGATGGCAGGATAAAAGTGCGAGCCCACCACAAAACAATTGCCTATGCCACAGTTATTGCCACCAACTGAGTAGGGACTCATCTCTCAAGGGCTTTTCTCAGATTTCTTTTCAAGGTGGCCCAGATTGTGTCTTATATTTAGCACTATGCAGATATCACTGTAGGTACATCATCATATTACTATTGTGCAAATTCTTCCTGATCTCTTTTTCTGATATGGAAGTATTCCCACTATTTCATAATGAAAAAATTGAAGTTCTAGAGAGCCTCAGTAACCTGTTCAGGGCCACCCAGAAGGGACTCAGAATGTCTACCACTTCTGCACTCAGTCCTGGGGCTTAAAAACAGTTTAGGGGAAAGAAGGAAGGCAGCCTCCTCCCCAAGGTTAAAGGCTCCCACACTTGGCAGGCATCTCCAGGCCCAAGGCATAAAGGACCCAATACCCCATTCCAACAGGCACTTCAAAGACAGAGCCTGCAATTAACCTTCTGGCACAAATCCCCAGGTCCGAGCTGGAGCCTGACATTCCTCAGGAAATGGTCCTTGGCTTAGACAGGGATGTCAGGCATCTGGCGCTGCTGGCAGGAGGAAGCATTAGAGACCTAAAACTGTGTACCTGGCTGCTGACTAAGGGAGCAGGATAAGCATCTCCACTGGGAGCAAACACTTAGGGAGATTTGGCTAAAACGAGTAAGAGCGAGACCTCACAGAGTAAGGATAGGACTTTTAAAAAAAGATTTTATGTGTTAACTTTCAGAGAGAGGGAAAGAGAGGGAAAAGAGAGGGAGAGAAACATCAATGTATAAGAGATACATCCACTGGTTGCCTCTCACACACCCCTACTAGGGACCTGGCCCTGCAGCCCAGGCACGTGCCCTGACTGGGAATCAATCTGGCAACCTTTCGGTTCGCAGGCCGGTACTCAATCCACTAAGCCACACCAGCTGGGGCAGGAAAGACATTTTAGTAAAACGAATCCAAGAGGAAGAGTATCACTGATCCTATTTAGACATTCATTCCACCCTTCCTCTAGGAAAGGAGACATTGTAGAAACATAGAATTTGCATTTTAAAATATTTTACTATTGATAATATATAAGTTCCTCCTGTAGGAGAAGGGGGTAGGGGGTACCCAATTTTTGACCCTTTCTGATAACTGAAAAAGCAATGCAATGTTTTTTAAAATGTTTTTAGTTCTACATCTCTCCCTGGCGAGCCTCTCTCTAAGTCCTCTTCAATTCTACCTAATGGTGTGGTTGAGCTTGGTAACTGACAGCAATGTCACAAGGATTAGCCCACTTTTTTTTTAAAGATTCATTTACTTTTAGAGATAGGGGAAGGGAGGGAGAAAGAGAGGGACAGAAACATTGATATATTGATTGATTGTCTCTTGCTTGTGCCCCAACTGGGGACCAAACCCACAACCCAAGCATGTGCCCTGACTGGCAACTGAACTGGCGACATTTCTCTGTGTGGAACAATGCTCAACCCACTGACAGGGCAGATCAGGCAGCTTTTAACTGGAAAATGCTTGGAAGCCCCTGAGTGACCAGGCAGTATCAACCCGCTGCTCTTGCCATCAATATCTAAAATTGACTCACTAGAGACTCTTAAAGGCCAAGAGAAATTTCTTGGAAAGTGCATTCAAGATTTATTCTGTGGTCAAGATGTCAAATCCTAGATATTCCATTAAAAAAAAATACCTGGTTGTGAAATACCTGGTCAGGGAATTTCCCATTCCTGCCACCGTTTAGTCTTTTCTGTGGAACTTTTCGTGCAGGTGGGAGGTGAATGCCTCTGGCCTCAGATAATGACTGATGGCTGAGGCTTGTTCCTTGGGAACAGTGTGAAGAACAGAGGGACAAGAATTCCCAACCCAGGGGATCCAAGACGGTGGTAGAGTAGGTGGATGTACACTCACCTCTCCCCAGGATCGAACTGGAATTACAATGAAAACATAGAGCAAGCAAACTGAATAACCAACTGAAGACCAGCTGAAGAGAGGTCCTGTAACCAAGAATTTACAGAAGAAGCCATGGTGAGACCAGTAGGAAGGGCGGAGTTATGCAAAGGGCTGGCCCTACTCTTACAGGTGGCAGCTGAGATTCGGGAGGGTATCTCAGCTGTGGGGGTTCCACCTGAGAAGTGGGAGGTCTCAGCCCCAAGCTGAGCTCTCCAGCCCAGAGCACTGGGGCCGAAGAGAGGCACCCACATAACGTGGCTGTGAAAATCTGTCTGCCAGAAAGAGACACAGGTGTCTTCTTCAAGGGCCAACACACCAAATCTCATTTGCAGCCACTCACCCTGGGCTCTGGTAGAGGGAGTGTGGAGCAATCCAGAGTCCTGGGAGGAGAGATGGGGGTTTGTGGTTCTGGGGAGAGAGCTGAAGGGAAGCAGCCAGAATCCCTGTGCTGAGTGCCTCTCCCACACTGCAGGCACCATCTTTCTTGTGTGGAGCACTCCCCTTCCTGCAGCGTGAGCTTGGAGGACAGCAACAGCTCCACCGTCTGGACTCCCTCTCGCTCCATCCTGTGGAGCTTGCACCCTGCTGAGGAGTAGTGGCCTGGGCAGGCTCAACGGGTGTGAGTGACTAAGTCGGCTGGCTTCGGAGTGGGGGCCATTGCCACCACTTTCCCATGAACCTGACTGGTGCCTCCCCCTCAGAAAAGATCTGATTGCTCCCTCCTCTGGGCTCCTGGTGGCCCAACCTTCCCAACTACTGCTGGTTTCACCCTGCCAATATCTGAGCAGAATCTGGAACAGACTGAGTTGTGTGGCTCTGGGACAGGGGCCAACCCCGTTACCTTTTCCCAAGCTTGACCAGCATCCCCTTCACCAGAGCTCTCCTAGCCCCATTTTCCCAATTCTTGGCAGCCATGCTCAGCTGAGATTGGGCTCCTGGCAGGATGTGGGACAGGCTGAGCTGTGTGATTCTAGGATGGGGGCCATTTTTCCTCATATACCTGACTGGTACAGAGCCCTCCCTCCACACAGCCAAATCTTGCTCGGTTTGGGCCTGATAAACTCTGCTGGCCTCACCCTGATGACTCCCTAAGACCCCGACCCATGATAAACGTATGTGAACACCTAGCAGATGGCAGCTAAACTTGGTATACCTGGAGATATTTGCTGAGTGGCCTCAGACCCAGCACTGGCACCGAGTTTGAACCTGTATCAATCTGGTGAACACACTTGCCCCTACCTGGTGACTCACTGAGAAACTACCTCATGCAACTTGAGTACCACCAGAGACTTTTTTAGTGACTGAGCCGAACAGGCAGCTGGCAGACACGGGCAGGTGGAAGTGGATCTCAGGGTGCCTTGGGACTTTTGCTCACCTTCCCTTGGGCCCAGTGCTGGTTAAAGCCAGACTTGATGAGCAGCTTGGTCCTTACTGCATACATACAGGCCCACCAGAGGCAGTGACAGACTGTGGATTGCTATGTAGCTCCAAACAGGATGCCCAGGGCCAGTCACAGGTAGCATCTGACATAAGACTGTACCAGAGTCCCTCCCAAGAGGCCCCAGAACCAATACACCCAGTGGCCAGCTTCAGACAATCTAAGAGCAGTATCCGATAAGCTTCACAAGTGGGATATCCAAAGGGAGATCTGGGCAGGCACCAAGTCTTGCTGAGCTGGATTCCACTTTGTGTGGTCAGAACCTAAACAGCAGCTCATACAGTGTGGTCTGGGTTGATAGTCATAGCCAGCTAGCCTGAGGGTAGAACCCACGCACAAATGGGTCAATAGCAGTCAAGACCCAATTACAACAGGAGGGCCCACATCATCCACACAAGGGTCATCCTGGGAGCACCTGGTTCAGGTGATCAATTAGACTGTGCTACTGGGTCCCAAAGGACACCTACTACATAAGGTAAATCTACCAAGACTGGGAGTCATAACAGCTCTACCTAATACAGAGAAACAAACACAAGAGGCTGCCAAACTTGGGAGACAAAAAACATATCCCAAATGAAACAACAGGAGAAATCTCCAAAAAAAAAACACACAACAACACCCAAAAACCCCCCAAACCCTAAATGAAATGGAGGCAAGTAATTTATCAGATATATAGTTTACAAAAATGGTTATAAGGATGCTCAAGGAACTTAGTGGGAACTACAAAAGCATGAAAAAAGACCCAGAAACCATGAAAAAGAACCAGTTAGAAATGAAGACCACAATATCTGAAATGAAGAATACACTAGAAGGAATGAACAGTAAGTTGGATGAAGCAGAGGAACAATCAGCATTTCGGAAGACAAGGTAGCAGGAAACACACAATCAGAACAGCAAAAAGAAAAAAAAATTAAAAAATGAAGATAGTTTAAGGGATCTTTGGGACAACACAAAGCATAACAACATTTGCATCACCGGGGTACCAGAAGGAGAAGAAAGAGACCAAAGGATTGAGAATGGATATAAAGAAATAATGACACAAAACTCCCCTGACATGGAGAAGGAAAAAGACATACAAGTCCAGGAAGTTCAGAGGTCCCAAACAAGATGAACCCAAAGAAGCCCATACCACAACACATCAAAATTAAAAGGGCAAATGTTAAAGACAAAGAGAAGATCTTAAAAGCAGCTGGGGAAAGACAGTTAGTTACATACAAGGGAGCTCCTATAAAATTGTCAGCTCTCTCTCAACAGAAACATTTCAGGCTGGAAAGAACTGCCATGAAATCTTCAAAGTGATGAAAAGCAAGAACCTACAACCAAGACTGCTTTACCTAGCAAGGCTACCATTTAAAATTGAAGGAGAAGTAAAGAGCTTCCCAGACAAGAAAAAGCTAACGGAATTCGTTGCCACAAAACCAGTATTACAAAAAATGTTACAGGGTCATAATGGCGGCGTAGGTAAACACAGCTCGCCTCTTCACACAACCACATAAAAATTCCAGCTAACCTACAGAACAACCACTATTCAGAAACGTCAGAAATTGAGCTGAATGGAAGTCCTACAACTACAGAATTAAAGAAGAAACCACATCAAGGCTGGTAGGAGGGATGGAGACACAGAATGGGCTGGTCCCACACCCACACGTGGCAAATAAAAATTGGGAGGGATATCTCAGGAGCAAGAGGTCATAGCCACACACCAGGCCCACCAGGCCTGCCAGCCCAGGGTTCCAGTGCGAGGAAAGTAAGTCCCCATAATTTCTGACTGTAAAAACCAGTGGGGATTGAGGCCAAATGGAAGACAGAAACTGCTGGAATCCCAGGCAGTTCCTTTTAAAGGGCCCACACACAGACTTACTTCGACTCACTCCCTCTGAGCTCCAGTACTGGGGCAATAGATTGAAAGGCATCAGAAACATACGGGAAAGAAATGAATTGTTTGACATCTGATTGAAGGGCAAGACCTGGGGGTAGTTTTCTCCCAGACAAAAGGCTATTGTTCCTTTTCTGAGCCCTGCCCCCACAGAGCCAATAGGTAGGCGCCATATCTGAGACTCCATCAACCTGGCTTACACCGTTTGCCCCACCATGGTCATTCAGTGAGGCCCTGTCCCATCCAAATTTCAAGCCCACCCAAATTGTTCCAGTGGCTTTTCCATGTGAATGGCTTGTCTTGGCTCACACTCAGATTTTCCTAAATTCTCTGAAACAAGCAGCATCTGGCTTCAGCAAGCCCTGTACCTCTCGCTAAGTTGTTCCAAGTCAGCACTAGCAGCAGCCAGCCTTGGTTCACAGCTTGGCCTCTCCTAAACACCTCTAAGCCCAAAACAAGTAGCAGCCACCTGCAGGTCACTCTGTACTTAATACTCTGTGAAGCCAGTCAAAACATAGGCAGTCACTGACCTTGGATGTGCTAATAGCAATCAAGGCTCAACTACAAGAAAAGGGTGTACACAGCCCACACAGTGGGTGCACCTTGAGTACCCAGCTTGGGTAATAGGGGAGTCTGTGCTACTGGACCCTACAGAACACCTACTACATTAGGCCATGCTACCAAGACAGGGAGTCATGGCAGCTCTACCTAGTACATAGAAACAAACACAGGGAGGCTGCCAAAATGAGCAGACAAAGAAATATGGCCCAAATGAAAACAGAGAACAAAACACGAAAAAAAGAAATAAACAGAATAGAGAAAAGCAACCTATCAGATGAGGAGTTCAAAACACTGGTTCTAATGATGCTCAAGGAACCTAGTGAGGACCTCATCAGCATTAAAAAAATCCAGTCAGAAACAAAGGACATATTAATTGAAATAAAGAACAATTTACAGAGAAACAACAGTGGAATGGATGAAGCCAAGAATCAAATCAGTGATTGGAACATAAGGAAGCAAAAAACAACCAATCAGAACAGCAAATGAACTCGCCCCCCCCTTCCCCGCAAAAAAAAAAAAGAATAGTGTAAGGAGCCTCTGGGACAACTTCAAGCATACCAACATTTACATCATAGGGATGCCAAAAGGAGAAGAGAAAGAGCAAGAAATTGGAAAACTATTTGAAAAAATAATGACAGATAACTTCCCTAACTTGTTGAAGGAAATAGACACACAACTCCAAGAAGCACACAGAGTCCCAAACAAGGTGGACTCAAAGAGGCCCATCCCAAGCCACATCATAATTAAAATGCCAAAGGTTAAATACAAAGAGAGAATCTTAAAAGCAGCAAGGGAAAAGAAGTTAGTTACCTACAAGGGAGCCCCCACAAAACTGCCAGCTGATTTCTCAAAAGAAACTTTGCAGGCTAGAAGGCACTGGCGAGAAAATTCAAAGTGATGAAAAGCAAGGACCTACAACCAAGATTATGCTACCCAGCAAAGCTATCACTCAGAATTGAAAGGCAGATAAAGAGCTTTCCAGACAAGAAAAAGATAAAGGAGTTCATCATCACCAAACCAGTATTATAGGAAATGTTAAAGGGTCTTCTTTAGGAGAAGAAGATAAAAAATATGAACAATAAAATCACAATAAATACATATTTATCAACAATTGAATCTAAAAAACAAAATAAACAAGCAAGCAGAACAGAAACAGAATGATAGAGAGAATGTTTGGAAGGTTGCCAGATGGGAGGGGTGTTGGGTTATGGGTGAAAAAGGTGAAGAGATTAAGAAGTACAAATTGGTAGTTACAGAATAGTCATGGGGATGTAAATTACAGCATAGGAAATAGAGTAGCCAAAGAACATATATACAAATAAACAATCTAACTTTACACTTAAAGGAACTAAAAAAAGAACAACAAACAAAGCCCAAAATTAGTAAAAGAAAGGAGATAATAAAGACCAGAGCAGAAATAAACAAAATAGAGTCTAAAAAGTTACAAAAGATCAATGAAACCAAGACCTGGTTCTTTGAAAAGATAAACAAGGTAGACAATTCTTTAACCAGACTCACTAAGAAAAAAAGGGAGTGGCCCAAATAAATAAAATCAGAAATGAAAGAGAAGTAACAACTGACACCAAAGAAATACAAAGGATTGTAAGAAAACATCATCAACAACTATAGGTCAACAAATTAGACAATCTGGATGAAATGGATAAATTCCCAGAAACATTCTTCTAAAAGTAAATCAGGAACAATAAAAAAAATCTAATAGATTACGATGTTTCTCTGTCCCTGTCTTTCTCCTTCTCTTCTTTCAGTTTAGCAAGCCAGCACTCAATCCAATGAGCCACACCAGCAAGCTCTCCCTCCCTTCTTATCCCTCTAAAAATAAATAAATGAAATCTTTAAAAAAATACCTAGGAATAAATCTAACTAAGAATGTAAAAGACCTGTTCTCAGAAAATTATAAGACACTGAAGAAAGAAATTGAAGAAGATACAAATAAGTGGAAGCACATACCATGTTCATGGATAGGAAGAATTCACATCATTAAAATGTCCATGCTACCCTAAAGCAATCTATAGATTCAACACAATTCTTATCAAGATACCTATGGTGTATTTCACAGAACTAGAATAATCCAAAACTTTATGTGAAACCACAAAAGACCCCGAATAGCCATAGCAATCTTGAGAAGGAAGAACAAAACTGGAAGAATCATGCTACCTGATATGAAACTATACTACAAGTCCATAGTAATCAAAACAGCATGGTAATGGCATAAAAACAGACACATAGATCAACAGAACAGAATAGAGACTGCAGAAATAAACCCACACCTATAAGATCAATATTTGACAAAGGAGGCAAAAACATACAATGGGGTAAAAATAGTATATTCAATAAATGATATTGGGAAAATTAAACTGATATGTGCAAAAAAATGAAATTAGGCCATGTTCTTACACAAGAAAAACTCAAATGGATTAAGGACAAGTGTTAGACTTGAAACCATAAAAATTCGAGAAAAAAAACAGGCAGTAAAATCGTGGACATTTCTCATTGCAATATTTTTTCTGATATATCTCCTCAGGCAAGGGAAACAAACAAACAAAAAACAACAACAATGGAACCATCAACAAAATGAAAAGACAATGCACTGAATGGGAGAACATATTCAGCAATGACACATCTGATAAGGGGTTAATATCCACAATTTATAAGGAACTTACAAAACTCAACACCAAAAAGACAAACAATCCAATTTAAAAAATGGGCAAAGGACCTGAACAGACACTTCTCCAAAGAGGATATACAGATGGTCAATAGACATATGAAAAGATGCTCAATATCACTAATTATCAGAGAAATGCAAATTAAAACACAATGAGATACTACCTCACATGAGTCAGAACGGCCATCAACAAACAGCAAGGGCTGGCCAGGGTGTACAGAAAAGAAAACCCTTGTGCACTGCTGGTGGGAATGCAGACTGGTGCAGCCACTGTGGAAAGCAGTACTGAGTTACTGCAAAAAAATTAAAAATGGAACTGCCTTATGACCCAGCGATTCCACTTCTGGGAATACACTGGAGAAACACAAAACATTAATTCCAAAGAATATATGCATCCCCATGTTCGTTGCTGCATTATTTACAATTGCCAATATATGGAAGCAGCCCCACTGCCCCTCAGTAGGTGAGCGGATCAAGAAACTGTGGTACATTTACAAAATGGAATACAAAAATGTAGGCACTCTTTCCCTTAGCAACAGTATGGATGGACCTGGAGAACATTATGCTAAGTGAAATAAGCCAGTCAGAGAAAGACAAGTACCATATGATTTCACTCATATGTGGAATCCAGTGAATAAAATAAACTGATAAACAACATAGAAATAGGCTCACAGACAGAGAACAGACTGACAGCTGTCCGAGGGGGGAGGGTTGTGGGGCTGGGTGAAAATGCTGAAGTAATTAAGCAAAAACAAAGAAAGAAAGAAATAAAACTCTCAGACACAGACAACAGTGTGGCGTTACCAGAGGGAAAGGGGGGTGGGAAGAGGCAGAAGAGGGTAAACGCGGATAAATGGTGATGAAGGAAGACTTGATTCAGGCAGTGAACACACAGTACAATGTACAGATGACGTGTCACAGAGCTGTAAACCTGAAACCCACATAATCTTATTATCCAATGTCACTCCAAAAAATTCAATTAGAAGACAAGAAAAAAAAGAATCCCCAACAGGGAGCAGGCGGAGGCACAAGGAGAAAGATAAAGGGCCACAGAAGAGGTGTGGAACTGGAGGAAGGGGGGCCGAAGACAGGGAGACAGGGGAAGGAGCGAAGGGACAGCAGATGCCAGATGTGGCAGATGGAAGGGAAGGGGCTGCCAAGATAAGGGCCCAGTACAAACAAACAAACAATTAAGGGCAATAAAATGAGGAGCCAGCAGAAGTGGGGTCAAGACTGTGACTGAAATGGGGCCCAGATTAGGATGAATGCCTAGTCACCCTCACATCTGTCACAGTGCCCCACAGACAGCTCAGAGCAGAGACAGGAAACAGCCCTCCATGAATTTGACCTCCAGCTAGGAAGCAACATGGGAATTTTCGTCTGCACATTCACACGCACCCGAGGGGGCGGGGGGGGGGGGGCGGGGGAGGGGCTGGGGGGAACACAGGGAGAACTACTACAGAAAGCATACATGTCTGTCCTCAGACACCTGCAGCCGGTGAGCTGAGGCAGAGTGCGCTACACCTCAGGAAAAGTACAAGCGCTCCACGGCAGTTCCCATCAGAGACTGTTACCTACGGGGGATGGGAAAGGTTTGAAGGAATGGACGGTACCACACCCGGCATCTGGAAAGATGGGTACAACTTCGGCACTCAGAAGATACAGTGAAGATCTGAACGTTTTCATCACCCTCCAGTTGTGGTTAAACACCCAATGCCTGCCTAAGGCACTGCTAACCCAGGAGTCAGTCCTGGAGACTGAGGCAGCCCCACAGATGCCCGCAGAGTGGACGGTCACCTAAGAGAGTTCCAGTCTCTCTGCCCCAGTCTGCACCGTAACAGCCACAGCCCAGAGCACCAACCGCTGCCTCTCACACCACCACGTCTCCATCCCACCTGCCACACGTGGCTAAAAAAAACTGGCCTCAGGATATGTGATACATACACAAGACAATGGGCAAACGACCGATTCTAATTTCTGCTCTACGTCTCACTTCTGGTCACGCTACATTTACACAAGCGTACCACGTTCTACCAGGCCAACATCACAAGATCCCAATGCATGTAAACACATTTCCAATCCCGTTTACTTGCCTTGTACTCCTATGAGACATGACTTATTTTTAAATTGATATGTAAACACATTTTTTGAAATATATTCATATTCTGTTACCAAATCACCAACGAACCAACATTAAATTCCTGGATTTATTTCTTCTCAAGAAACCTCTGCTCTCACTTTTTAATTAGTTCGCCTCTGCTTCTCACTGAAGTGCCTGGCCTGGGCCCTCGAGGCAGCTGACCTGACGCAGACCTGAATGTCTGTGAGAGGTCTGTGGTCCCCTGGTCAGGAGAGTGTCCCACCACTCAGCACTCCAGGGACAGCTGGATGCAAGTCCACACTCCCCCGACCCCAGCTACACTGAGTGAGCCTCCACTGTCCTCGGGCAGAGGCCTCACAGGGCAGCAAAGGAAAGAGGTGTGCAAAGCATGTGCCCAGAGGTGGACGAGGAGCAGCAAAGCAGGAATGTGCTCCCCAGGACACCGCCAAGGAAACCTACCGCTGGTGCCCAGGTGTGCTCGGCACGTACGATAAAGCAAGCTCACCTCAAAAGCTCCAGTTTAGTTTCTACTGAAAATGAGGCTCAGGGATCGTCACACCTTACAAGCGATCAGTGAGACTGTCTACTTGAGCCTTCAAAGGATGGTTGTCCTTCACACGTCCACTTATGTTTAAAACTTCTGGCACACAAGTGTGTTTGCCGTTAGACCTAAAGGAGCGTTTGGAATGGGTTTCTGGATTGTAGAACAGCAGCTCTTAAGTCGGCTCTGCTTTTACCTGAGCCTCTGAGAAATTGTAAAAGCTCAACTAATTCTAACAGCCTAAACTTCCAATCATTGTGTCTGTTCAAATTACAAAGGAGGGGCAGACAAGACACGAAATCCACTCCTTAGGTCTGACGTTCTGATCATAAGCCTGCACCTACGCTGCACAGGGACAGATGTCCTGTAGAGAAATTAATAAGGTTAAAACAATGACAAGTGTGTGTGCCCACTGGGAAATCCCCTTTGGAAGGGATTAGTTCAATAATGTGGGCATCTAGGTCAGCAGTTGTAGGTAAAAATCTCCCTATGCAGGCCCACCTCTTCCATGGCCAGGTCATGGCTCAGAGCTCAGCCCAGGGGCAGCCCAGTTCTTCTGCAGTGTGTGGGGTGGGATGGGGTGGGGGTGGGGGTTCCAGCTCACCCTTCGACCCGCCTCATTGTTCTGCAGGTTCATGAGCACCCGGCCCTGCTCCTCCGATCCCTTGGCAAAGTTCTTCTCCCGCTCCCGAGCATCCACAAACTCCTTAGCAAACCGGTAGCCGTATTCCACGTTGTCCCCACAGCCGCCCCACAGCCAGTCACGGGGCAGGTCCTTGGGCCGGGCTGTCCTGCTGCAGCCACATGTGGAGAGCTCACCCTCTCGGCACGCCCGGCTGATGGCGTTCACCACCCCTGCGGCGCTCACGGCATAGGTGAAGGCCGTCTCGCGGCTCCCTGCAAGACAAGGCAAGACTGGTGGTGAAGATCTGCTCTCAAGTGGAAGCTTTCCTTCCCTCTGCTTCCTCCAGACCTGTGCTGCTGCAGCCTCAGCCACAACACTCCCAGGAGGGGAGCAAACGTCAGGAGGAACACCTTTCATTTCCCATGGCTCCAGGGGTTCGAAACTTCTCTTGATAAGGAGCTGAAATTTGCCTTCTCTGCCCTATGGACATACCAGACCCAGGGACTCCCTCCAGCCCTGGCTTGCACTAACATTGATTCCAGACACGTTTACATGACCAGTAGGTTCCTAGGAGGCAGACCTAAAGGCAGGGGAGAGTGGACAATGAAGAATCTAGGAAACACGTGGGACCAACAAAATGAGACTGAATAGAAATATGGGACCGATAATAGGACTCTATCCTCTCAGAGATCTCCCCCTCACAGATGCCAATTTCCCACCACAATGACAACATTCAGAATCAGCCAAGCTGTCTCCCTGTCTTTCAGAGACTCCACACTGCCTCCTAACTCCCCAGCATTGGGAACCACATCTATGGGGCGCTCAGCAGGGTCTCCCCAAATATCTAGATCATTCCTAGTAGAAAAGCCGAACTGTGTTCCTCTATTGCTGTGATGAACCACTTAAAAACTCACATGATGTATGCTCTACTTCAATAAAAATGTTCATAAAAAACAACACTGAGCCCCCAGGGAAATGCAAATCACAATCACAATGAGACACCACTTTGCATGGATGAGTATGCCTGTCGTCAAAAAGCACCGGAGAACACAGGAAAACCAGGGCCCTCCTGCACTGCTGACGGGGATGTCCAAGGTGCGGCTGCTCCAGGAGCAGTCTGGCAGCTCCTCCGAGGGTCAGACACAGAATTACCATATGGCCCTGCAATTCCACTCCTAAAAACATATCCAAGATAAATGAAAACATGCGCCCGTGCAAAAACTGACACGTGAATGTTCACTGTAGCATTCTTTGTCATAGACAAAAAGTAGAAACAACCCAATTGTCCTTCAAACAAAAGGTGGCATTACCCAGGCCATGGGACAGCATTCAGCCACAAAAAGTGACAGAGTATAGGTACATGCTACAGCATGGACGAACGTTGAAATTATTACGCTAAGTGATTCAACCTGGCATTTTGTATCTATGGTGAACCTGATATAAAAGGCCACATATTGAATGATCCCCTTTATATGAAATATTTATAATATGAAAATGCATGAAGACCGATCAGTGGTTACCTAGGGTTTGTGGAGGAAGGGGGAGGGATGGGGAGTGACCACTAATGGGTACGCAATTTCTCTCTCTTTTTCTTCGGCATGCAATTTCTTTACAGGGTTTTGGAATTACATAGCAGGGCTGGCTGCACAATCTTGCGAATATACACTGAACTGTACACTACAGCAGTGAATTGTATGGTACATGAATTACATTTCAATAAAGGTGTTATAAGAAATAATAAACAACGCTCCCATGGACCCAGGTATGGAAGGGAGTGGCTCTACGCAGGAAACTGAGATTCAGCGCTGACTTCCGCTATTAAACCAGGCAGGGTGTCTGCTGTCCGTGGTCAGCAGCAGACACCCCACAACTGTCTTAGCGGCGGAGAGGGAAGCAGTCTGCAACCATTAATAACAGGTCTAGAGCCTAACAGGTCTCACACCTTACGCTACTTTTTGGTTATCTAGTTACGACACAGTGAAGTCTGCAACCAGACCACAATGGGCAAATCAGTTTTTTTCAATTAACCAGGGGTCACCTTCTGGTCAGCTGTGGACTGGGAGCAGCCCAAGAAAAACCCAGATGGTACAGGAAGTTGCACTCGTAATCCAGCCATCAGGCTTAACATCTGAGTCAGCGCTGAACCTCTGCCAGAGACCAGGGTGTCTATCTGGTCTGGGCGGGGCAGACGATGAGTGGGAGCTCCCAGGACGGTGAGGCGGTTAAGAGGCTCTTAGGGAGGAGGGAGTCTCTCCTGAGAAGTCTTCCTAAAATGGGGCCTCGGCCCCCTGACCCGGCGTCCTGGCTGGGCCTCTGAAGCTGCAGCCCAGAGCCACATTCCATCTGCTGGGAGCATTCCTTTCACAGCACTCCTCGGAGAAGTGGGTTGGCTGCTCAAGGCAACCCATTCCATCTTTTTTTAACGACTCTAATCACCAGAACATTCTCGTATTAAGCTGAAAGAGGCCTCCCTATAACTACTGCCTGCTGGAAATACATGGTCTAATCCCTTTTCCATATGACGGCCTTTCAGTGTTTGAAAGCAACTAATATGCCTTTTATGTGTTCTCTTTTCCAAGCTACATATGTCTGATTTCTTCTTCCATTCTTTAGCAAACATGTTTTTCAGAAATGAATCAGCCCTCTCTGAACTGCCTTTTAAAATAGCGTGCCTGCAGCTGAGCACATCACGGACATTATGTGCTGTGATGGTCCTTGCCTATCAGCTTGGTTTGGCATCCCAAACTGTCCTTGAGTGAATTGGCTGTCTTGTAGTCAGTCACTCTGCCTCTTTGGGCCAGACACTTCATTAGGCCCTGAGTGCAGGTGGCTCTGCCTTCATGGGCGGCATTTGGGTCAGTACAGGCTGCTAAGTGCTACTCTCAGCCAGCAAGAGATAACTTGGGGCTTCGGAACGGATCAGCAATGCGCAGGGAGGGCAAGAGTCTCTAGATATGAAACACTTCAAAGTGGAAACTCAAACCACCTCAGGGAAAAAGGCTATTAAACCAGTAGCTCCTGGAGCTACTAGAGAGACCTTACTCTAGTGGGATAACAGGAGACAGCAGGACATGCCCTCTCTGTTCCAGCTGCCAGGAGGCTGCCTCCATGCTCCTCTGGGTGGAGGCTGGGTGAGGCACCAGTGGCTCCCTCTGAGCTGCGCTGCTGTCCTTTGGTGGTGGACTTTTGCAGCCGCTTCCAAGGAGGAAGGAATCTTTTGGAAGTCACACCGAAGACATTAGTGAGAGGACTCACCAGGAGCCATCTGGGCCCAGCGGGAGGAATGGAGGATGGCTTCCCAGGCAGCATAAGTCTGCAGGGAAGCTACAAGAAAGAGCAGTGAAAATAAGGCAGAAAGGGGGGCTCCCTTTGTGACAGAACAGGGCCTGCTTTCCCAAGTCCTTCAACCATGCAAACCTGCACCCAGCAGAGTTTCTGTTCCTGACAATGCTTTTCTTTCTAAAGTAAAGCCTTGTTTGTTGGCCTTTAAACAAAGCAACACATGGAAAGGATCTGGCCAACCTCGAGCATACATTAGGTTACTCCCTTAAAGTGATTAGGGGTTGCTTCTCTCTACACCTGGATCATCCTTATGTCCTCACTGGAAACCTGGGGCAGAGGGTGCTGCTGACCTAGACTTTTACCAGGAAGAAGGGACAGATACTAAGTATCTTTGAGAAGGATTGATAAGTTATCATCAAATCCCATTTAACCCTCAAGTCCCTTCCTTTGGGAAAGCTGCCCAGTGAGACTGTCAGGGGAACACAGGAGCCTTCCTTTCACGGATCTTGACTGACACTGAAGGAAGAAAGAATGAGATTCAAAATGTGCTTTCCTCTGATCCTTACTTCTCCATATGGGGCAGGGGAAAGAGGTCAGGAGAGGGAGGGGGCCTTCCAAGTACCCATAACAGAGGAGAACAGAATCTCAATTCCTAACTCCCCCGCTGCTAGAATCATTCTTGGGGAGAATCCCAGCCTTGGGTAACTCCAGAATGTCTTTTGAGGGGAAGCTGTTCTGAGGCAATATGTGACAGGGACTTCAGTGCTCTGACACCTTCCTTTTATGGCCCTGGGAATAAGACCCAGTAGAATAGGGCCGGATTTCTCAATTTCTTGCCAGAAAGAGGAGAATTACATTTCAAAAGGACCTAAAACAATTAAACCCCAGATCACACCTCCATCTAAGCAATAGGGCAGCCAAAGAATCCTAGACCAGGAGTGGGAGATCTGGGAAGAGGTGGCCCTCTCTCTCTCTTCCTCTGTCTGTCCCCTGCCCGCACTTTCACACACACCCACTTTCAAATGAAAAAGCCAGGACTGGGTCGGGTTAGGTCAATGACAGCTATCACCGACTTGGCCCAAAGTTTCTATCTCTCTCAGGGTCCAAGTGGAAGAGGCAAAAAGCCTACAGACGTTCAGGCGAGGCCCTCCAAGGAGGACCTTGTGCTGCATGAGACAAGGCACTGGTGGTGGGCGCGTTTCCTAATTCACTCTAAACGCAACTCAGATGGTCTGAGCCCTTCCCAGAGTGAGTCACTCAGGCTGCCCCAGACAGGGTGAAGCTGGAAGCAGAGGGCTAGCTGAGCCCTGAGCTATGCGGCTAACACGTCAGCTGAGGCTCTGCAGCCTGTGCACCTCCCTTCTCTCCTTGCGAGCCAATTCCAGGCCTTGAGAGAACCCACTTAGAGAGCACAGATGGGCTCTCTCTGCCCCCCGTCCAGAGGAAGCACGCTTGTGCCCAGGCCAGGTGAGCACCCTCCTTCAGCCAAGCCATACCTGGTGGCCGCTTACCTATCTGCATGACCCTCCCAAAGACAGACGTGTCGTCCACCGTGCTGCAGTTCCACCGCCTCTGCCGGAACTGGTACTGGCACTCCTTGATGCCCATCTTGGCTCCCTCCCCTATGTAGACCATGTGCTCCTGGTACAACTGGCACAGCTTCCTCTGGCCAGGGGAGAGCCCAGGAAGCTGGCTGCACAGAGGCTGGGCACCGATGATGAACATCTCAGGTCTCTGCACCGGGTTCATAGCTAATGACCTACAGCAGCGATTGAGAAAGGGGAAAGGAGTGAGCACATGCCTGTGTGCAGCAGCAAGTCAGTCAGTCAACACAGTTATTGGGTGCTTTCTGTGAACAGGGACCTGCACTGAGGGCTTGGAAAAGAAAATTGGGGAAACTCACGGGCACAGATGACATGGGAGATGCCAAATGCCTAAGACAGACTTGAACTTCTGGACCCAGAGTGATCAGAGAGGGGAAGAGCTCCTACAGCCAGGGAGAAGCTGGGTCTTAAACGGTGTGGGGCAGGAGGAGCACGCAACAGAGAGGGCAGGCTGTTCACCTGAGGCAGAGGGCAAAAAGAGCCAGACCTCAACAGGAGGGCACGCGCCTTAATCAAGGAGCAGGAGTGATTCGTTCTGCACATTCTGCACTTTGGCCCACGTGCAGAATATGTGATGAAAACCAATAAATTCCCTTAAACAGAACTTCCCCTTATGCCTTTAAAGTCGAATCCAGTTTACGTACATCGCAATATATGGTAAGTGCTTTCACTCTGTACCTGACCCACACGTCCCCTAGCCCACTCTGTATCAGTTCACGGGGCTCTCCCTTCTGCTCATCATCCTCCAGATGTAATAAAGTGTTAAGTTAGGTGAGAAGGCTGTACGTTTGCCACATGAGAAAAAATGTGATCAGGGCACAGGCCAGGTGGTGAGTGCCTGCCATTTCCATATTGACTGGCAATGACAATAGTCTTAAAAACACAAAAAGAAAGCCACATATGGTCCTGCAAATCCCTCATCTGGTCTTCAGACTTATAAAACAGGAATTCTATTCTCCTTGCCCCTACCAGCAAAAACAAAAACAAAACAAAACAAAACAAAACAAAAAAACCCAATATTCTTATCCGTCTAATAGCAACAAAAGATATTTCTAACCACCCGTGGGGATGGAAGAAGAGCCAGGAAAAGGGGAATGCAGACAGAATCTGAGAAAAAGACAAATGAACTAATCCTTTATCCTGTGGAACCTTTACCTCTAGGGGCTTGAGAGGGAGAAAGGACCATCCTGGTTTTCCTGGGATAAAAGAGGTCCTTAGGATTCCTGTGAATAAAGGGATGCTCCCTACCCACAGCGACCTTATCCGCATTTCAATTACCAAAGGAGGCCTAGGCTGCAGAGTAGGACTCCAGCCCCTCACTCACCACCAGGAGCTGGCTTCGGCTGGAAGCTGAGCCCAGCTGGAGAGCAGGGCAGCAGTGAGCAGCAGCAGGCCCGGCATGGTCGGCCTCAGCCCTCCCCAGTGCCCTGGGAAGACCCCAGGGACTGCCGGCTTCCAAAACTGGGCTCCCTGAGAAAACAGAAACGGAGGGAGAATCAATGTGGAAATACAACAGACTGGAGAACCGGGGGACAGGGGAGTGAGCTCTGGGATGGATAACGTCACTTTCTGCTCTTGCAAAGAAGTTCAGCCTCCATCTCCTCCTGCTCATCCTCTCATCAAAGACTGCCTCACTGCCTCTCGGCCCAAACTGTGAAGACCCTACTCGGGGCCTGATTCCAAAGGAAACAATGAGCTGAGAAACCAGGGAGGAGAGAGATGAAAACGCACCACGTCAAGAACAGAGCGTGCTCTAAGCAGCATTTAGGAAGAGCTTTGGCTCTTGCAACGCACACCCGCCCTTCCAGAAGGGAGAACCGTCCCTTCGCCGTCCCCTTTACCTCTCACTCCAGCCACAGGTGGATCTCTCTGACCACCAGGCTCTCTGGCAGGGCTAAAAAAACAGTTGGTGAGTTGGCTTGATCCACAGCCAAACATGAGTCTTCCCTCTCAACCTGTACCCTCACTCTGAACAAGTTTTCTAAATCCCAACCTTTGTTTACCAGGAAAAATAGGGAGAAGGCGAGGACTTTTCTCTTTCTCAAGGCAACTTCTCTGAGAAATGGAAAAGCCTGCAGCCAGCCAGGGCCCCTAAAGCTCTGGCGGCTGGGGAGTGCCTTCCTAGGTGGTCCTCATCGCCTCCCCGGCACTGGGGGCACCTCCAACTCCTCACCTGCAACCCTTGCCCCAGACGTCTGTGCTGAGGACACATCTTCCAGAACCAACAACCCCTTCCTTCTCTTGTAGCAGGAGAGCCTCCTACATCTTTGCCTCCAGCGGTTTCTATCTACTGCCTACGCCTACCTCCCCCGCGAACACCTTTCCTGGAGCCCTTGAAAACACAGAAAATCCTGCTGCTGGATCCTGGAGCACGTCTGGAAAAACGCGCCCCTGCTGCTCACCCTCACGTCGTCTCCGCCCTAGCTTCCATCAAGGGTGTGGCCCCTCAGCACCAGTGGGTCCTCTCCCCACGACCTCTTACCACCTCCAACCTCACACACACAAACACACTCAAACACACGCTCACATGCGCTCACAACACCCCCACCCTCATCTCACCGCGTAGTTCTGGGGCGCTGGGCTCTCAGGGAGGGGGCGGCAGGTGCTTCGGGTCATCAGCCTGGCAGATATTTTTTGTCTTGGGGTCACCAAGTGAAGAAGGTGGCCCAAGCAAGATCCAGGGAAGCTGGGCCACAGCCCGTCCCCACCCCCTTTTGGTTTTTCTTCGAGAGATCTTAGCTGGGGCCAGGCCATCAACAGGCAGGTGTGTGGGGTCGGCAGAGGGCAGATCAAAGAAGAAACTTGCTCCTTCCCCTTTGTCATGCAGAGCCAGCTCGGAAATGATCCGGTCTCTAGCCCAGCGGACTAACAGCTCCCCACACTCTACTTCCCTAACAGAACCCCCTCCTCTAAAGGATGCCCCCTCCCCCTCTAACCTCTACCCCCCATAAATCCTCCCCGTCCCTCAGGGCAGGAGGTCTGTGAATGCACCGACTGGAACCAAGAGAGAGATGGAGCAGAGATAGGGCTGGCACCAGAAGCTAATGGCTTTATGGAGGGGAGGGGGCCAGGTCCAAAGTAGGGAAGAGAGGAAAAGCTTCAAAGAGTTCCCTTGTCCAAACATCCTCAGCTCCACCTACCAGTCCTTCTCGGGGACTCAGAGTCAGAGCTGCCTCTACTCCTGGTGGCCCGCCTCCCTCCCACCCACATGGCTGTCCCTACCACCACGCTGCCTGCAAACCCCTGCTCCCACCAACACACGTCCTCACACACTGCCATGCCAGGTAGCTGGTGACACTTCGTATGCCCACGGATTCCCCCCTCGCACCCGCGTCTCATTTCTGTCACACCCTTTCATCAGTCCCCAGTGAAATCCCTGGCTCTGCAAGTCCTAGAGCAACGGAGGCCACACTGGGGGCCGCTGTTTCTGAGCCAAGGACAGGAGTCAGTGCCAGCTAACGGTCCCGGTGGCTCTGACACCCCAGTGCCAAGCTGACAGGCCAGCGAAGGCCCCACTTCCCCAGAGCTGCTAGTCTCGCCCCCCGCATTATACGCCGGGACGGGGTCACTCCCTGCAGCGTTCCCACCACCCTGTGCTCTCCGTCAAACTCTCAGTTCATTAAGAAAGATCTCTTGAAAACTTAGAAAAAAAATGGTAGCATGTGTAGTGGCTTCATTCTCTGCTTTACAGATGGGAGCCAGCCCTCTGAGTGGTCCCAGAACGGCCGCCTCATTCACATTCTGTGGTGTCCTCATGCAGGGCGGGGAGGGGAAAGGTGACGGTGTCACTCGCGTGGGCAGAATGGAAACTTCCTGCCTCAGCCGGACTGGGAGGGAGGAAGCCGTGCGGGCACTGGTGGTTTGGCCGTACTGAGTAGGGCTCATCGGAAGCCCGGTTGGTGTGTCACTAGTGGGTTCTACAGCCGGTCTCCACCAGGGCAGACTGTTCTTTGTGGGGGAAGAACCATCTAGTAATTATCCAAAAGGGCAGGGAGTGAGACTTCTTTCTGCTACCTCGGTAATGACTAGAGATTTCCCCCCCCAAACTAAATGGTTTCCCTTTCCTATGACACCTGTCAGTTCAGACATACCAAACACAGTCAAGTTGGAGCAAATCCAGGGTCTCTCTTTTTTGGTAGTGGCTGGGAGGTTGCAGGGAGGCGGAGGTGCAGCACTCTCCATCGGGACCCTCCAGAGGGCCAGAGGGGCTGGTCAGACACATCGGCTCTGCCTCTGCATTCAGTCATCCATTCGTTCAACAAACTCACTAACCCAGGATGCCTTAGGGGCCTCATACACCCCGGTTACTGTTCTAAGTGCCAGGGATACGGCAATGAGCAAATGAATATACAACTGACCCTTGAACAAGGCAGGGTATAAGGATGCTGGCCCCTCCACCCAGTTCAAAATTTTTGTAACACGTGACTACTAATAGCCTACTGTTAACCAAAAGTGTTAACAAGAACATATTTTGTATGCCACATGTATTATATACTGTATTCTTTCAATAAAATAAACTAAAGAAAAGAAAATGTTATTAAAATCATAAGGAGCCCTGGCCGCTGTGGCTCAGTTGGTTGGGTGTCGTACCGTAAAGCGAAAGGTCGCCTGTTCAATTCCTGGTCAGGGCACATGCCTAGGTTGTGGGCCCGGTCGCTGCTTGGGGAGCATGCAAGAGGGGATCGATTGATGTTTCTCTCTCACATTGGTGTCCCTCTCCCTCTCTTTCTCCCTCCCTTCTCCTCTATCTAAATAAATAAATAAAATCTCTAAAAAATTTAAAACCATAGGGAAGAGAAAATGCATTTACAGTACCTATTGAAAAAAAATCCGTGCATAGGTGAGCCTGTGCAATTCAAACCCATATTGTGTAGGGTTGACTGTACACAGTATATTAGGTCCAGTGAAAATTATAAGAAAAACTCAAGCAGGGACAAGAATCAAGAACAAGGACCGATAAACCAGTCAGAGAAAGACACTACCTTATGATTTCACTCATATGTTTTATAGGTGGAATCTAATGAACAAAATGAACTAGCAAACAAACTAGAAACAGACTCACAGATGCAGAGAGCAGACTGACAGCTGTCGGAGGGGAAGGGCAGTTGGGAGGCTGGGTGAAAAAGGGGAAGGGATTAAGCAAGAAACAAGCAAACAAACTCACAGACACAGACAACAGAATGGTGATTACAGAGAAAAAGGGAGATGGGGGAGATAGGAGAGGGGAAAAGGGGGTAATGAAAAGAGACCTGACTCTGGGGGGTGAGCCACAAATGCAGTATTCAGATGATGTGTTACAGGACTGTACACCTGAAACCTATATAACTTTATTAACTGATGTCACTCCAAGAATTTCAATAAAAATGTAAAAAGGAAAGAATAAGGGGTAAAAAGTTACATTATTTAGGGACCTGGTGGAAAGCCACACTCTAAACTATCTGCTTACCCTACCGCTCTCCACACCACTGTGTAGATGGAAGGTATGATCCTGCCGGACCTCCAGAGCCCTCTGTGGCGTGTCCGAGGTCCTTACCGAGACCGCACCGCCCTGCTTCACCATCGCGACCAAAGGGGCGCATGTTTGAAAACAAGGACTCCAGGTTCTCTTTCTTTTCCTGGTTGTACACAGGCACCAATGTTCATTTCCTTAGGGGCTGCAGCCGGCCAGCCCAGAGACAGGAGACCAAAAGGAGAGACTTGGACAGGTGGAGCTGAGACCCCAGCAAACCTGTCCGTAAGGAGATAGCTCTGTGCTTTCCACACACACTCAGACCCTGCCCGGAATGAAAACCTCGACCCCCAGAACAAGGGCTTGAAAAGGTCATTGGCTGCTCTGCTCACAGAAACCATTACTGGGTGTTCAGGACTTTAGCAGCTTGAGTCACACAGAAAATGGCGTCCCATCCCACACCTGTCCCCTGCCCAGACAGGCACCCTCACACCCAGAAACCTATCAAGAAATAACCAAGATCCTCAACGGCAGCCTTTTCCAGGTTGCCACGGGCTAATTCTTACTGGGTGACCCAGTGAAGAGCTACTGAATGTGTAACTTAAATATGCATTTGTAATTTTGTTAGCCTCTCTGGAACAGCAAGGCAGACGATCCTGGCATCTTTGGAAAGGGAACGCTCCTCTCTGTGAACTCCTGGCTGCCCTGCCATCATGTACTAGCCTGCAGTTACGTGATTTCTGGGGCGGGGCGGGGGTGGGGCAGGTCGAGGAGGAGCAGGAATGACAGAGCTGTCATCCTGTCTTCTGTTTCCTTGGTCACTTCATTTCCACCACCATGAAGAGTACAGAAAGACCCTTTATTGATCTTGACTAAGAGCTTCTCAAGTATACACCAAGTTCATTCATTCCTTAATTCATTATTTCCAAGTAAGAGCTCATCCCCTTCCACCTCAGCACCAGAACAGTTCTGTGTGCTCTGACCCAGATAGCTCCAACACATTTTCCTAAAATACGAATTGTGCATCATAACACTCCCATTTGAAAACGAATAGCGGTTCCCAGTGTAATAAACTTCCCAACCTGGCCTCATTTTCCCTCTCGTTCTTTCCCTGAATTGCCAAATATGGGTTCTCCTTCCCAATCTCCTCCTGCTTCTAGAACAACCCCAACCCCTGCTTTCCTCACAAGACCTTGTTCTGATCTCTTCCCAGGGAGGCTTCCCCATACCCCACATCCAAGCAATCCAAACCTTAAATACTTTCAAGTCCATGCTCATGGTTCACTTCCTCCATGAAACTGCCCTGACTAACCCAACACCATGAAATCTGTCCGCTTACCTGGGACTCCTTAGCGCTCATGAACACAGGGGTCTGCCCAGCACCATCCTGGCCCAGACACACTGCCTTGGAACTGTGTATATTTCTTACTTCTCCAGTGATCAAAATTTCCTAAAAACACAAGCTTACTTGTTCTACTTTCCATCTAAGTCCCCAGGTGCCTAGTAGAGTTATACTAGGCAGAAGTAAGTGGCTCTGGGTTGATAACCAGTGACGATACCTGATATTAGTGAACATGTATTGAGCACCTACTACATGCACTGAACCAAGCGTTTTACATTCACTTTTCTCATTTACTCTTCACCAAAACTCTATGTGGTATACGCCATCGCTGTCCTCACTGTGAATATGGGGAAACTAAGGTGTGACGAGGCTAACTAAGCAGCTTGTTCAGGCTGCAATTGAACGGTTAGACCCTGGCTTGGAACCCAGGTGTCCCCACTCTTCCCCAACACAGGCAGACACATCGCATACTTGGTAGCCCCTCCTTGTCCCTGGGACACACCATTCTCTCTGCTTTGCTTTTCTTCTTTTTACCATTGCCCTGTTGCTAAGACTGTGAAAGTAAGACAGTAAATCAGATAACAACATCCTGATTTATAGGAAGTAGCACAAAAAGCAATGTTTATTAAAAAAAGCAGGCTGGCCGTACAGGTATTATTATAAACACACGCACTGTGCACACACACACAGAGCCTTTTTGGTGGAAAAAAGCCAGACTTCTGCCAACCAAAGTGATGACAGGCTGCTTAAAGCTGGAGAAATTACAACAGTTTTAGCGAGCTGGTGTTTATGTTTTTCAAAGGTTCCCCAGCTCCTAAAGGATGAAGTCAAACCCCATTCCCACATGATACAAGGCCTTTCAAAATCTGACCCTGCCAACCTTCCCATCCTGTTTTGGTTTTCGCTTTGTGCTCCCAAACCCCCAAAACTGCCTGTATGTACTTCCTTCCCACCTTCCATACCTGTATGCCCTGCTGACTTCTGGGAATGGCTTCCCCTCTTTCTGTGCAGATCAGGCTCCTCTATCCTTGAGGGCACATCCTCAAAGACACTTTCCTTGACCATTCAATCCAAAAGCAGACCCCCCCTCCCCCCGCCAATCATTCTCTTCCTAGCTTCTTACATGTTTCTGTCCGAACATTTAATATAATGTGGCATGTTTGTGTTTCTGTTTCTTCCCTCATAAGCTCCACAAATGGTCTTGTTCACTATTTTCTCCCAGTAGTTGGGATAGTACCCAAGGGTACCTAGTAGATGCTCAATAAATATTTGTTGATTGAAAAAAGACAATTGCTCTCTTTGGCTTTCCAGGATATAAGGAACAGGCCACTGAGGTCAGCCTCCCATGGAGACAAAGGAGTCCTTTCGGCTTCCACATGGCCCCGCCCAATGACCAGCAAAAAGCTGCTTCTACTGATGTATCCCCTTATTTGGGAATTTACTCTCCGCTGCTAATGGAGATTTTGGAGATTCCGGGTCCCAGCTCTGTCTCTACCTTTTCTTCAAAGACATGAGTACCATTCAACTTCTAACCTTGCTTATTGTACAATAATGAGAAAATGCCAAAGACATTGCTCCTTGAGGTGGTTTGGTCTAGCCAGGGGAAATGGAAAACTTACTCTGAGACGCAGGACCCATGAGGTGGAGTCCAAGAGAGCAATCACAGTCAGGATGTGGGATTGGAATGGGGCCTTGAAGAACGTGTAAGCTTTAAATAGGAGGGAAAGAGCGGGAAGGATTTCACATAAAGATGTGGTCTGGTCAAAAAGAGAACATTTCAAAGTGTTTTTGGAAGGGTAGGAGAGGCACTGCAATACACAAAGGGGGACTTTGATAATTTCCAGTGTTCTCGAAATTGTTCTTGTCATTAATTTTATGTGCCCCTCTGAAATCTGATACTGAATTCCCACTGAGCATTCAATATCAATTGTCCAGAAAAAACTCCCATGATCACACGCTTCTAGTTTCTGGGCGCGTCACTGCAGGAAGGGGGCTCAGAGGACCAGTCATCTTTGGATCGTGAAGTGATGGTTGAGTAAATCTTCCTAGGCAGCCAAGAAATACAGAAGTTAAGATGCTGATTGATTATACTCTTTCCTCGCAGTCCTGCTTATTCTCTGTGCTCCAATGTCTTCCTGATCCAAGACTAAAATCTTGGTGTCATTTTTGACCCCTTCCTCTCTTTTACCCTCCATGTCAAATCGATCGTCAAGACCTCTTGACTGTGTCTCCATAACATTTTAAAAATGTGTTCCCTACTCCCCATTCCTACTGCCATTCTCTGAGCTACTACAAGAACCTGCTAATTGCCCTGTTTTCCCTCCAACAAATTGCATCTTTTGTCCCATTCTTATCTATTGAATGATGAAATAAATTCCTTCCATACTCTTCTCTAATTTCCAAGGTTAACAGCCAGCTACCAGGTTTCTCAAAGTATGGTCCCCAGCCTAACAGTATTAGTATCACTTGGAAAGTGATTAGATAGATACACAAATTCTCGGGGTCCACCCAGACCTACTCAATCTGAAACTCTGTAGGTGGTACTTAGCAATCTGTTTTAACAAGCCTTCTGAATGATTCTGATACCCACAAAGATTTGAGAAACACTGTCATAAAGCCATCTATAGAGGGTGTAATGAATTAAAGCACTAAATCTTTCAAGAATGCATACATGTGTTAATGGAAAATGTCTACATATCAATGTCTTGAGCCAGTGGTTCCCCACCTGGGGGCTAAGGACTTCTGGGGGCCATGGAACCACAGAATTTTTACAAATCAAGCACCATCTCCAAAATGAATAAATATGTCCACCCACTTCTACTCTGGGGTTCTGCATGTACGTAGACCCTTTGATGAATAACATACTAATTCATTTAAAAGTGCTACTGATGACTGTGGTGATGGTTGCACAACTCTAGGAATACATTAAAAACCATTAACACCTGAATTGTGCGTTATGGGAATTGTATCTCAATACAGCTGTTATGTTTCTTTAAAAAAGCGTTCCTGATGATGCGGCCATTGCACTGTCCTGGAGAACCGGCTGTGTGCACCAGGGTGCACAGAACAGCGGTGCCGTTCACACCTCACACTGGAAACAATCCGTCCACCATGGAAGGACCGACTCACTGCGGTGTGGGAACACGGCACAGGAGGCAGTAATGAAAACGAGGTGCCGCAGTGACATGCAACATGTATGAATGTTACCAGCATAATGTTGAGAAAAAGCAAGTCACAAAAGAATATATAAACTATGATTCCATTTACAGCAAGACCATACTGTTTAGGGATCCATAGGTAGGTGGTTGAGCCACAAAGAAGAGCAAGGAAATGTTTACTGTAGGAGTAGGGCGGGTGGTTTCCTCACCACGGGAGAGGGGGTTGTCAGAGGGCGGGGCACGAAGGGATTTCTGGAGTGCCAGCCATGCTGGATTTCTTAACCTGAGTAACGGCATGTGGGGCTTCCCTTTGAAACAATTTACTAAGTTGTGCACATGTGTTCGATGAGTCTTTTGTGTGTGTTACATGACACAAGAAAAAGCACTTAAAATGAGAAGAAGTCTTATTTATACATAATGGTTTGAGGGGATCTTTATATATTTCTTCAGTGGAAAGGACAACTTCAGTCTCATGGGGAACATGACCTTTTGCAGGGGCTGGAAAAAGGGCCCTCCTACCCAAAAAGAAACCCCTGCCTGAAACACATGTTGGAAAATGTAGGCACAGAGACAGCCACATGGGGTAAGTACTTGGGAGCAGCTGGGGCTGGTGGGGAGCGCGGGGGTTCGCTGCCAGCCACACAGGAACTCACAGGGAGCTCGAGGCCCAGGTGAACTATACATGAAGCAGCAGCTGCAGGAACCATGCAGCTCGGCGTTTTGCTGCTTCTCTCTCACACCAGGAAATGAGGATCTGGCAAAACCACCTTCTGTCCCTCTCTCTCTCTCTCTTTATTTTTGTCAGTTATTACTATTTTGTCCTGTAGCTGGCTGTTTCTCCTACATGAATATTTTCAGATACTTTTCTCCCTTAAAACTATATTTTTAAGTAGTGACCAAAGGTTAATGCAATGATGTACCAGAAAATTCCATAACCTCTTAAAAGAATCCCCAGATGCTCACCTTTCTTCTCAGCTCAATTAACACAGCCTTTCCCTGCCAGCCTTAATTATTTCTCCCAAGGGCTTCTCTCCGTCTCTAGGTCTCTCTAGTGCTTCCTTCCCAGCTTTGCTCACTGACTCCTCTTCGCCTGAAGGCACAGAACTCCTTTGGGTGTCTACCTTCTGACAGCCGGTGAAGATGAAAATTCAAAAGTGGGCTTTTGGAGGGAGTTCCCCTGCTCCCACCACTCACTCTGCAGCAGCCCTTATCTCCCACATAGCCACGGTCTCCTCTCGCAGTTTCTCGAGCCTGATGCAGGAATAATGCCTTGGGGGTGGGGGATGAAGGAGTGATGAGATTTTAATTCTGGCCCTCAAGAAAGGTGTAAAATCACCCTTTCTCAGAACTGTGTTTGTCATTCACAATGATAAATTTCCCACGATTTGGGGAGAGTGGAGAAAAACAGACCCAATCACAGTGCATGGTGGGAGGGACCCAGAAATAGATCCTGAGACCTCCACACTAAAACCTAGTTCTTGATGTCTCAGAGAAGAGTGATTCCCAAGCCTCCAGCTCCTTCCTAGTGCCTCGAGAAGTGGTCAGCTCATACTCTGCTAAACACATCCCACAGACCTGGCAGGCCAAGTCCCCAAGACTCCAGGTCCCCAGGGGTTCCCAGAAGTGGCAGATCCAGGATGACTCCTGATCTTATTTGCATAAGTACAGTTTCCTCCCTGGGTCTCAAGCAAAATGTCACTGGAAGTCTTATTCTGGGCAGAAGATAAAAAAGAGGGAGTTTTCCCTCTCCTGAATCTTGATAAATTAAAATACTTTCAAAAGATGCTTTAGGAAAAAAGGCAGAAATGTATGGCTACAGACCAGAGTTTTCAAGGGAGCTGGAAAGCTGAGGGACAGCTGTCTGGGTGCTCTCCCCTTTCTCCAAGCACTTATTTCCTGGGTCTGTTCCCATGGGGAAAGACAATTCCCTGGGCAACTACCACCCACCTCCGCAAATTCCCTGGTGTGGAGAGAGTGAACGAAGCAAATAAATGAAATTCTGGATCCCCATCACGGACAGGTTGATGACCTCTATGCCATGGGCTAATTAGAATAAAAATGTATCTTGTGCTACCAGGCAAATGTGTTCCTGTTTTTGCAAACTGAAGCTTTTGTTTTTTAAAGGACCTGGGGAAGTCTTACTATTAAAAAAAGCAGGGATCACCAACTGGGAGACACTGAATCTCAGTGGCGAATGCAATGTCTTAAAAATTTTGGAATATGAATGCCTTGGTAGGTAGGGGTGGAAGAGCTCCCTAATTTTCCCAAATCCCTCCTGCTCTCTGTTTCAGTCCTGGCTGCTTGGTGCATTTATTTCGCTTGTCTGGTGTCCAAAGGCTTTTAAGTACAATATGTCACTCTGTTGTTTAGAGAAAGCTTAATATGAGTTTTTATATTAAAATTATATTACATATGTAATGGTCATTTTACTACCTGAATAATCACTCTGAACTATTTATAAATCTGGATTTGCACACACAGGGGTGTTTTCTAAAAGCAGTTAGACCAATTCTTCCTTTTTTCTAAGTTCTGTAATTCCATCCCAGAAACCAGGTTTGGTTGAAAGTTACTGCCTCACCTTATTCTACTTTTCTTGCTTTCTTGAAATCTATTAAAGCTGCCAACCATCTGCTTCCAAAATTGGCAATTTCCATTTGGAAAAATGGGATGGTTGTTTCATTTTTGTAAACCCGTGGGAGGTGCATGTTGCCGTGAAAAGAACAGCAGACACAGCAGCTCTGGATCCACAGATGTCCTACAATGTTGACTGCCAGAGACTGTCCTTCAGCCATCGTCAGTCAGGTACACCTGGGAGAATGGCAAGGAACGGCTGTGGCCAGGTGCACCCCTATGGCTGAGTATGAAAGAGTGGAAGCTAATGCTCCCTGTAACTTATAGCTCATGCAGAAACGACACTTGTTTTTTTATTTGGGGAGGAGGCACTAGTAACTCTGAGTTATGTGGGTCTCTATTCGCTGTCTCTAGCTATTGCCCCTATGTTTCAAACGGATCCTCAGACCGTGCAGAGTTCTGAAACCCGCAGAGGGAGGGCGTGCCAAGCAGATTTCTAATGAAAACCAGGGGCAGAAAGAAGTCCAGTCCTCTCAGGCACAAGCTCACTTCCTTCCTCGCAGATGAGAACATTCAAAACCAAGCTGGTCCCTCTTTTCATCTCTCCTTCGTCAGTGCTGAGGCACTCCCATTGCCTTTACCAGGACGAGTCATTGCCGGCAGTCCACAGGCCGGGGAGGTCTGTGGGTCTCCCAGGTTCTGATCTGGGGGATTAAATTCTGTGGCTGCCTCGGGAAAAGGCATGATCACCAAATTCAGGCCTGGGCAGGTTAAAGAGGCATTTGGTTCTCTGCTGAGATTCTTTTGTTTCTTTTATGGTTCTGCCAGGCCTCTTCTCACAGCGTTCCCAGCACTCTGGCTAAATTGCTCCCATGGCCTCCGGCTTTCCCAGCAGAGGCTGGCGGCACTGAAGGAGCCAGGCCTGCCACCTGCGCTGCCCCCACAAGGGGCTCTGGGAAAATGAAGGGAACACGCAGATGGCCCCTGCGAGCACCTTGCATTCAGCAGCCGCTCAATACATGTTAAATGTCCATCACTTAACAAATACCCATTGTAGGCCTACTGAGCAGCTAGCAACTCTGTAGGAGATCACAATAAGTTAGTATGACGTCACTCTCCTAGGAACCTGGCGTCTCTGTGCTCTCCACTGGGACGGCAGCCACTGGCTACATGTGGCTATTTAAGTTTCAAGTGAATTAAAATCAAATTTTGAGTTCCTCGGTGGCAGTGGTCACATCCCAATAGCTACATGTGTCTAGTGGCGATTGCTCTGGACAACGTGGATAATAAACATTTCCATCGTTACAGACAGTTTATTGATGGTGTTGGTCCACAGTGGAAACCAGACGAGAAAACTAATCATCACTCATTCAAAACCCCAAGCGCCATTAGAAATCTACTGTTAAGTCTGTCGTAATAGGCACTACAGGAGAAGTGAAATGCAAAATACTATGGGCACTTGGGTAAGAGCAAGTAACTCTGGAAGTCATGGCCCAGGATAAACACCCCACCCATGAGCCAGGAAAATAAACATTTTGTATTCCAATGACAACCTCATTAGGAAAAAGCAGGCACTGTAATAAAGCTGGTAGTAATTTCCCATTATCAGAAAAAAATCAGTAGCAATTTTGTAATTGTTACTCAGAGTAAAATCTGTTTTTAAGCATAAGCTTCTTATGCTTAAATTCATTCTTAAATGAATCAGTGACAGGATAATATATTTTCTTTTCCAGTATTCTTTTTTTAAAGATTTTATTTATTTATTTTTAGAGACAGGGAAGAGAAGGCAGAAAGAGAGAGAGAGAAACATCAATGTGCGGTGGCCTCTCACCCCCACCCCACCCCGCCCCCCACCACTGGGGACCTGGCCCACAACCCAGGCATGTGCCCTGACCGGTAATCAAACCAGAGTTCCCTTTGCTTCTCAGGCTGGGGCTCAATCCACTGAGCCACACCAGCCAGGGCTCTAGTATTCTTTTTTTAATTAAAAAAAATTCTTTCCTTTTCATTGAATTTATTGGAGTGACAATAGTTAACAAAATTCTACAGGTTTCAGGTGCACAACTTTATACCACATCATCTGCACACTGTACTGTGTGTTTGCCACCCCAAGTCAAGTCTCCATTCATTACCATGTGTCCTCCCCAATCCTCCCCCACATCCACCCTCCCCTGCAATCACATACTATTGCCCATGTCCATGAATGTTTGCTCTAATTCAAATCTATAAATATTATTGAGCATCTACTAGGTCTTACTCAAAAACAAGTATGAGAAATTTTTATAATCCTGCAGGGGTGAGGCAAACATGTACGAGATTACAATATTTAGCAGAGTGATATGTTGTAATGAAGGTACCAATTGCTATCGAATTATCATCCAAAGAATTGTAATCCAATTATTAGTCCTGAGAAAGACTAATTAATTGCAAAGGAGGGTATGCTTCCTAATGAAGGTGGTATTTGGACTTGCCCAAAAGAAGGCAGGCAGGATTCCCACCAAGGGAGATGGGAGGGTGAGGCCCTTCTACTGGGCAAATGTGCAGAGGCCTGAAAACACACAACACACTTTGAGAACGACAAGAACATCGCATAACAATCAATGTCATGCCCAAACTTCAACTACAGAAAACAGAGAGAGAGAGAGAGAGAGAGAGAATCAAAGTCAAAATTCAAAGAAAAATAAAAGTCACTGATTTCGGGTGAAGTAGGACCTCTTCATGGAAGACCTTGAGGCCCCACCTAGGAATCTGGGCTTCATTCTGCAGTCTGCAGGAACCATGCAGAGCATTTAAACAGGAGAGAGGCATCATCAGATCTGCATTCAGGAACACTGGCCATAGTTTGCTGGCAATAATGATGAAGGAGTGTAGAGAGTGAGAGTCTAGAGGCTGGGAACCCAGCTGGGAAAGCTAAGCCAGTAGAAACACAATAAGGGGCAGAACCAGAACACTGGCAGCTGAGTGGAAAGGAGGAGAGGGGTGTGGTCTGTGCACTCTGCAGCAGTGGGCATGGCAAATGCTAGCAGTGGGAGCCAAGCACCAGCAGAGGCCCTCAACCCACTTGGTTGGTCACTACTGAACTGAAATAAAGAATACTGGTGGCAGGATATCTGCATGTGGCCTTGGCGAGGGCCATTATTTCTGCGCTCATCTCCCAGGCTGCATTAGGCGGTGGGAACAGGTTTGACCTTCATGCGATCTGGCCATCTTGCGAACACCTGCCATTGATCAGAAAGAGTCACCAGTACTGAAAAAACAACTACATACACCACCCAGGATGAGTCAGCAGAAACACCTTTATTAAAGATAATAAAGATACATAGTTAATAGTAGAAATTATTATTAATAACTTCCGCATCCCTGGGTATATATGTATTTGTCCTAGAATTATTTCACCCTCAACTGAGGTCTTGCCACTTTGGACCACTGAAGCTATTTGTGGCTGAGCTCACTCAACAGTCACTGCATTTTCCAGCCTCTATTGCGCGAAGACGTGGTCCTATGAGTGAGTTCTTCCTAATGGAATCTTAGAAGAAACGATGCCTGCAACTTCTAGGCCTGGCCCATGAAAGCCTCCAAGAAGCAGTCGTCCGTGCTCCCTCTCCCTCTTTCAGCTTGATGCAGGTCAGAAGGGAAGCTTTCAAAGAGAGAGCTAATGCCAGAGCAGAACAAAAGGAGCCCAAGTCCCAGAATCACCACTTGGAGAACTGCCTGCAGATAAGGAACATGCATTTTGGTTTTTACATGGGCTGGTTTTAGAGCCGATTTACATCTGGGCATTTGTTTATTACTTAACAAGTATAAACTCTTACAATCCTTATTCTACTCTCTATAAGGCTCATCTGTATACTTAAAAAAAATCTTTTAGACTGTAAACACCGTATTTTTATTTGTAGTTGCTCAAAAAGTGGTTTCCAATTAAGACTATCAAAGGACTTCAATTGTGGGCAAATTGCTATCCTCATTAAAAAATAAATAAATAAATAAATAAATAAATGAATGAAGGGCCCGGCACAAATAACGCCCCCTTTTTATTACAAACTGATAAGCATGTAATTCTGTAATACAACAATATCACACTTGAGCACACCATAGGACCTTTTAGGTGAAACGTTCAAATGAAAACTATAAATTATTACACCCATTTTATTACCCTACCCACCACATCGAGGTGCCCAGCCACGTGAGGACAGAGTGAATGAAGAGACAATATCCAAATTCCCATTCTTGGACGTCTCCGACATTCTGCCTGATGGAAACAGAGCAAGGCACAAACGCCTTCAAGTTCTAAAGAAGTTCAATCCATTCTAAGCTGTTTACCTGCAGCAAGATCTAAGTAACAGTGCATCACCTTCTACTAATGCAGCTCCGGCTCTTCACGACCTCAGACAAGTCACACAACTTCTGAGGGCCTCTGATTTCTCTGTTAATGAAGGAAGGGCTGAACCACACAAATTCCTAGTCTTTCGCACTTCTAACATCTCTGGCGTCTATTGATTAGTCAACCCATTCAGTTAAACTGGCTCGTTAAATTTATTGGGCAATTTATTACTCTTTTAAAATAAATTATTTTTTAAATTTCCAACCTTTAATGAAAGAAAGCCTAATGAAACAGTAAACTAAGCTTTAGTTTTACATGAGAAAAGTTAAGGAAGATGTTTGGATAGTCTTTAAAAAAGTCTTTTCTCACGATAAGTAAAAAATGCTATCTCATTGTACACGGCATTTCTGGAATTATTAGTGAGGGCATACACTTCTAGACGTCACTTAGTCATATGTATTTCCTGTTTCATAGGTCATTTAGTGGAAGCCTAGAACACCTGCAGCAGGAGCACAGAAGGGGATCTTGCTGCCTGCGCCTGTCAGCCAGTGGCCAACTAAAGGGGACTAAAGTGTCTTGCCCAGAACTGTCACCAGCTCAACCCATGGAACTACAGGACTCCTGATTGGTTCAGCTCTGTGCTCCCAAAGTACGCCTGCCTTTCATCACATGTTAAATTCAGTGGAATAAAGGTAGCTGCAAGCATAGCATTGTGGGGTTCCATATTTATTCTCTTCTTGTGACAGCTGCATCCAATCTTCTCAGTTGAGAAGTCACAGGGGTTACACCACCCAGGACCTGGAGATCCAGCTGGGCTGTGTGAGCCTCCTTCTACTTTGGCACGAACAAAGATGCTACAGAGGGGCCCCAAACAAACAATGCTGTTAATGATGTGTGAGGCAGATCGGTCCTCAAACTCAACTGGCCAGGGAGACACTGGCTTTGCCCGGTTAACTCCGGCGCAAAAATCTGTTTTCACCAAAGAAGCCCTGTAACTAGATACGCACTGAAGTCACACAGACAGCGACTTCCAAACCTAACCACGCTGTGCGGCCACAGTACTGTCCTGACTTTACCCTCGGTGTCTTGGTGACAGTGCGTGTGCGGCGATGCAAAAGTTGGAAAAAACCAACTCTCTCCTGCCATCTGGGTTCAATCAGCAAAACAAAACAACGCTATTTGTTTCAAAAGTATTTACACATTTAGTTTAAAAAATAAATTAAAAAAAGAGAGGGTTAAGGGCTGAGGGAGAAAGGTGAAGGAATTACAAATAATAAAATAAATTAAATTAAAAATTGACAAGGAAATTTTAATGAGGCCTGTCTGCAAGAAAACTGCCCCACGGCCAGTGCCCCCCAGTTCAAATGGAGGAACCATCCGCAGGAGCGCTGCTGGATCTCAGCCACTGGAACGAGAGTAGGGGGTGTTCCCGATCTCCTGCAAAAGGTCCTGATCCTGCGGGTACCACTGTCTGGGATGAGTGATAGGCAAAGACAGCAGGATGGGAAACTCCAGTACAGCACAGGCAAATGTGGGAGGATGGTACACAGCATCACCATGGTTTCCTTGTCCTCCTGGCTGCACAGGGGAGGCTTCATTTTTTCTACTATCAGCACAGCCACTGCACACAGAAAGCCCACACTGTGGGTGGCAGCCCCCAATGAAAGCAAGAACAGGAATGTGAAAATGCATCCCGATGACAATTTCCAGCTAAAAATGACCAGACTCCTAGGAAAATTTTGGTGGTGAAATATATTCATGTTTGTGCTGATAGAAACCACACACCCAACCCTAAAGGCCAATATCAACAACCAGAAAGTTAGTGGAAAACAGCACAGCATTACACAGCAAGTATAACGTGACCTAATGTGGCTCGGTAGGGAGGGCACGGAATGGTGTGCCCCAAATGATAAAATTACTGCGTTTTTGCTTAAGAAAGCATTCTCAAAGACTGCGGCAAACACAGAAATGTCTGTGTGTTTCCTATCCCAGCTCCTGCCCAATCCCAGGTTCCTTCCATGACAGATTCACCCATCCAGTGTTTTTGAAAAACTTCTTTTCTCTCCCACTTTACTGCCCACACCCATTACATATTAACCAAACCAAAGTGACCAGAATTAAAGTCGAAATTTACTGAGTGCTGACTGCACACACGGTACTGAAGGGCGGGGGAGGGCAGAGGCCTGCAGGTGAAAAATAACAAAAAGACAAACCCTCGCCTCACTGCGTTTCAGCAGTGACAGCAGCCAGGCCGGAAGGTCCAGGGAAGGACTGGCAGTCACAGGCCAGGGGGAGCGGCAGGGCCGAAGGGTGGGGGCAAGCGCCATCCCTGTTACAGTCAGGGCAGCAGCTGCTGGAGAATCTCTACTTGTTTGGTTAGTCTGTTGAATAAACAGGACTTGTGAGCATCGTATGCATAGAGGTAAACTTTCCTTGACCCACTAAAACCCCTGTCTTAAACAAACAAACAACACTTTTTTTTTTTTTTAATCCTCACAGGAGGACATTTTGTCATTGCTTTTAGAGAGAGAGGAAGTGGGGGAGAGAGAGAGAGACATCTATGTGAGAGAGAAACATACATTGGCTGCCTCCCATTCACTCCTGGACCAGGGATCAAATCCACATGTAGGTAAATGCCCTGGGCAAGAATGAAACCTGCAACCCTCTGGCTCCGGGATTAAGCTCCAACCACCTGAGCCCCACCAGCCAGGGCCAAACAACTTTTTTATTGAAAAAACATACACAGGGTAAAATGCACAGGTCTTAAATATCCAGCTCGATGAATTTTTATATGCGGTGGTGGGCAAAAGTAGGTTTATAGCTGTGAGCACGTGAAACACAGTTTATTCTCATATTGTTTACTAATTATTGTGTTATTTACTTGCATTACAGCTGTAAACCCACTTCTGTCCACCCCCGGACACGCAGACCCACGGAACTGCCATCCAGATCAAGTACTATCTAACCAACCACACAGCAAGGCAAACTGACAAGGGGCAGAGGGAGGCAGAAGCAGAATTTCTAATTGCCTCGGATTGCTAACACGACTTCCAAAAGTTGTGTCATTATTGTTGTTGATGATTTTATTTTGGTGTTGAGAGAGAGTTTACTCTTTTGTGCGGGAGGGTAGGGGGCCCGCTCCAGCCGGACCTGGGAAACGTTCTCTGAGCAGGGCGCAGGCACTCACTCCCTCTGGACAGAATTTTCTAACGTTTGAGACTTGTTTAAGAAAACATTCAGGCTTCAACCTACCGTTGCCTATATTTGCATCCGTATGTTTAGGAACAGGGTGTGAAGCAGTTTAACTTTTACAAGTGACCTGGGCACTCTGCCTTGCGCAACGCCGCAAACCGGGTGCCCTCCAACTTCTTTCCTCGGTGAGCCACTTCTTTTCCGGGAAAGCACAACAACGGCCACAGTGTTATTTTTAGGGCTTCCAGTCTCCCCCTTCCAGTGTTGTCTTAGAATTCAAACGAACAGGATAAAACGATTTTCTTTTAAAGAAGCAACCTTCAGCTGGCATGCCGTGAGAATTTTTAAAACATCAAATACCTGACTATTTATTTAGCCAGGGGCACTGACCTCTTTTCCTTAAGACTGTCAAATAAAAAAATGTCAACAGCCAACACAGCAATAGCCATCCGGTGTGAATGAGTCAAAATTTACCTATTTTTTGTCAGATCAGCAAAAAATACATTTTTGGCGTGCCGCAGAATTTTAGTCATTAGTTTATGTGCGCTGTGAGATGAAAAAGGTTGATAATTGCTGTCTCAAAGAAAAACAAACAAACAAAAAACAAACCCTGTTTGGGACAGGATCCATGCACTGGAACTGAACAAGCAGCTCTCTCCCAGAGCCACACATAACGTAAGAGGATAATGTTAACCATGCGATTCTTTATGTCGGTCAAGGATTAAGAAATGCTCAGATTTTAAGTACTTCCTATTTTATACCACAGAACATAGAAAAATATTAGTTAGCACATTGATTCACGTGGCAGTCACAACTTTCTACCAGCTTATTACACCGTACAGGGTGCTTTAATAAGCGCCCTGTGCACGCTGAACGTGCCTGGTGGTCGGGGTATTACGTGCAGCATTAGGAAGCAAATGTGCACTTTCTACAGCGAAGCACTGCGGACGAAGGCACGCTGCCGGTGAAATCACAATGCAGGCTCTATCAGCTGTGATAATTTCCTCGTTTATGTATTATTTTCTAAACGCTGCCGACCTTTTTAGATTTAAAGTCATGAAATCAGGAAAATAGAGAACTGAGATTCCATTTTGGAATGGATCCCAAAGATCGTGTGTTCCCTGTTCCCACGGCGGTTTCACGCCACTGAAGGCCGGGTCACACACACAGGATCACGCTAATTAACCTGTCTGCTGCCCCTCCCTTATTGCAGTTGCAACAATCACCTCTCACACGGCAGCGTAAGTGATCACACTCCTATGACGTTCTGCTGGTGTCTGGTGACCTTTCCCATCGCACCTGAGTTTTACGGAAACATCGAGTGCCAGGGTGACCCTGAGTGCGGGCGCTCCGAGAGGCTCTGCAGGTCGCAGGGAAGATGCACACACCCTCGACGGTTCCCACGACCCTAAGAAAGTCACTTCTTTATTCTAGGTCTTATTGTCTCTGTTTGTATAAAAAAGAAAAAAAACCACCCAAAAGAGCGTTGTCATGTAAGCATCTATGGCAAGCTCTCAGAGCTTTAAAGAGATGTCACATAATCACTAAGTTGCTGTCATGCCAAAATGTTGAAAACTCCAGTTGAGTTTCCGTCAACCAGCTCCGTCAAAGATTCCTGATGGTTGAAACTGCAGGCATGGATCACGTAGGTTACTTGGACTTTCTGGCTTTAAATGGTAAGTGAAGTTTAAACATAAAAAGTAAACAAAAATGAAGAACCTCACTAAATGCTAGGTCTCCAGATTGAGACAAGTTGTTCCAACTTTAGAAACACATGAACAGGGCATCTGTACTGTTTCCACGTCCCTCCCACCAGGGAGAAAAGCCGGGGCAGGGTATTGTACTCTTAGTGTTTCTGGGAATAACTGGTATTCAGCAAAGCAGCAGTATCACAACCTACGAAAACTGATTTTATCTCATACCCATCTTTTCTGGAGTGTGAAGAGTTAACACCAGCAAGGCCGGGACTTTGCTTTTTCACCCCTTGAGATTCTGGCTATTTTTTAAAACCATTAACCCTATCCTATCCTCTTGGCAGAAAAGGCGACCTGGCTGTGAACTCTGTGGATGGGGCCAGCCCCTAACACTCCTCCGGGTCTGGCATTACGTCAGAAATGAAAATGCTCAGTTCGCCCAGATTGGACTTTCCAGCAAAGCCTGCTTCAGCGTCAGCACCTTTGCAAAAACGGAACAACCTGGGAAGGCATTAGACAGCAGAGTCCCAGGCCTGATGGGGAGCTGGGAACCAGTTCTGAGTGTCTAATCGTGATCCCCTCCTTGCCTACTGAATACAAACCTATGAAGATCGTGCTAAAAATGACCTTTACCAGCAGAAGGAACACAGCCTCCGGCCATGGAGAAGCAGTCCTTAGCTCTCCACTCCGGGGTGGTGAAAGTTTGGAAGTCAGTCAGCCTTTGTTAGTCACAGGCTTTGCCTATTTCCTTTGGAAAAGAGAATTGAAACTGGTTAAAAATATTCCTTCCCACCCCCACTCCAGCCCTCAGCACTGGAGCTCTGGAGAGTTCTAATGTGCTAACTGTCCCGCCCCACAAACACCGTATAAAATGGCCCTCAATAAAGACTGATCTGCAGGAGCCTCGGTTTGAGACATCTTCCTTCCTCTCCCTCTTTCCAAATGTTCTGCCTTTTCTGCTTCCTCTTTTTCTCTGCCAAAAGTATTATTATCTGTGGTAGCGCTTTTCCCTCTCTTGGGATCCCGCCTCTCTCCGCCTGCCTGCAGCCAGACTCTTTCCTCGGCACTGCCCCTCCCCGCCGGTATCTCCCTGAGGTTCTGCTCACTGCATCTCATTTGAAGAGAGGTCACTGACACCAGGAGTGGGATAAAGGGCTAACAGGGAAGTAACCACTAGAGGGTGACATAATTACACACAAGCACATTCCTTTGGGACCATGTAAGGCCAGAGCCAGCCAGCCAGCCAGCTCTGGGCCTGGAGGCATAATGTGAATTAGTAGCGCATCTACCCACAGAGTGCACACTCACAGCCACTCTCATTCTCAGCCACTCTCATTCTCCCCCTACACACACACACACACACACACACCCACTCCCTCTCTCTCTCTCTCTCTCTGACCTACTTTGGCCAGCAAATCAACCAGGGCCTTCAAGTGTTTCAAATGAAAGCCACTTCTCACCATGGACCAATACTGCTCATAGCACAGTTAATCTTATTCACTGTTTTCTTTGGGGGGGTGGGGGTAGGGGAAGAGGAGGCAGGGTATGTTTTGCAGTTTTTGAAACGGAATTTATCTTTTTAATTTTATTTTAAATTCTTTTAATTTTTCCATTACAGGTGACATTTAATATTATATTAGTCTCAGGTGTACAGCATGGTGCTTAGTCATTCATGTAACTTGGGAAGTGCTTCCCCACCAACGTTGGTACCCACCTGGCACCATATACTGTTATTATAATACCACTGACTATATTCTCTGTGCTGTTTACCTCCCTGTGACTGTTCTGTATCTGCCAATTTGTACTTCTTAATCCCGTCACCTTTTTCGCCCTGTCGCCCAAACCCCCCCTCCCATCTGGCAACCATCAGTCTGTTCTCTGTATCCATAAATTTGTTTCTGCTTTTTCCTTTGACTTTGTTTTCTAGACTCCATGTATAAGTGAAACCATATGGTATTTGTCTTTCTCTGACTTCACTCAGCACAGTATCCGCTAGGTCCATCCATGGTGCTGCAGATGGCAAGACATCCTTCTTTTTTACGGCTGAGCGATATTCCATAGTAGCTATGTACCACATCTTCTTTATCTAATCATCTATCAGTGGGCATTTAGGCTGCTTCCGTGTCTTAGCCATTGTAAATAATCCTGCAATGAACACAGTGGTGCATATGCGTTTTTGGATTACCATTTTGGATTTCTTCAGATAAAACCCAGAAGTGAAATTGCTACGTGTAATTTTTTGAGAAGCTCTCACATTGTTTTCCAAAGTGGTGGCACCAATTTGCAATCCCGTCAACAGAACACCAGGGTACCCTTTTCTCCACATCATCTCTATCACTTATTTGTTCATTTACTGATGACAGCCATTCTTACAGGTGTGAGGTCATATCTCATTGGGGTTTTACTTGCATTTCTCTGATGATTAGTGACCTTGAGCATCTTTTCATATGACTATTGGCCATCTGTAGGTCCTCTTTGGAATAATGTCTAATCAGGTCCTCTGCCAATTTTCTCATGGAATTGTTGGGCTTTTTGGTGTTAAGTTGTACCAGCTCTTTATATATTTTGGATATTAACTCCTTATCTGATCTATCATTGGCAAAGATAAGGGCTCCCCCAAAACCAGAATTTATTTGTAAAAAATTATGTATTTATTCTTACATGTTTGAACTTCAGTCACTTTCAAAATACTCTCCATTAGATGCAATACTCATATACCTATCAAGACATTTTTCCAGCCCTGACTGGTGTGGCTCAGTGGATTGAGTGCCAGCCTCTGAACCAAAAGGTAGCTGGTTTGATTCCCAGTCAGGGCACATGCCTGGGTTGCAGGCCAGGTTCCCAGCTGGGGTCACGCAAGAAGCAACCACACACTGATGTTTCTTTCCCTCTCTTTCTCCCTTCCTTCCCCTCTCTCTAAAAATGAATACATAAATTTTTTTTAAAGATTATTTTTTCTGGAGACTTCCAGTTGAGATGGCAGTGCAGGCAGACATGGCTTGCCTCTTCCCAAAACCACATCAAAATTACAACTATAATATAGAACAACCATCACTCAGAACCATCAGAAATCAAACTGAATGGAAGTCTGACAACTACAGAATTAAAGAAACCACATCCACCCAAACTGATAGAAGAAATACAGAAGTGGAATGGGCCGGTCTCATACCCACGTGTGGTGGATAAAAATTCGGGAGGGATATCTCAGGAGTGAGGAGTCCCAGTACCACACTAGGCTCCCCAGCCCAGGGTACCAGTGCCAAGAGGTAAGTCCCTACAACTTCTGGCTATAAAACCCAGTAGGGATTGAGTCCATGGAAGAAACTGATGGGTCTACAAGCAGTTCCTCAGACTCACCTACTCAGACTCTCCCTTGGAGCTCCAGCACTGGGGTGGCAGCTTGAAGGGTACCAGTGGCATACTGGGAGAGGCTGAAGTGTCTGATGTCCATTGTCCCTTTTCTAAACCCTCCCCCCGCAGAGCCGCAAAGCCATAGAGCCAGCAGGCTGGTGCCATATCTGAGACTCCATCAACCTAACACTATTTGACCCACCTTGGAGATCCCCAGAGACTCTGCTCCACCCAATTTACAGACCCAACCAAGCTGCTTTTCTATATGAATGGCTGGTCTTGGCTCATGCTGCACAACTTCTTAAATCTTATCAAACAAACAACAGCTGGCCTCAGTGAGCCCCAGACCCAGCACTAGCAACAGCGGGCCTAGATTCACAGCTTTGCTTCACCTGATAATCTCCAAGCCCAGCACAAGTAGCAGACATCTCAGATTGCTTTATAGCTCAGGGAGGGTGGTTCTGAGCAAAACATAGGTGGGGGCTGACCTTCACCTGCACCACACAGGAAACCCCAGGGCTAGGGTACCCAGTGGACAGCTACAGACCATATCAGAGCACCACAACCCTGTCCCCGCACAGCTGATCTTCCACAGAAGGCGGAGGTGGTGGTCAGTGGTCACAGCAAATTCTTGCAGCTGACTGGCATTAGTAAATCCCTCCCATTGATCTGCCAACAGCATCCAAGGCTCATCTACAAGAGGAGCCCACACAAAAGGCGCACCTCCAGTACCCAGCTTGGGTGATTAGGGAGGCTGTGCCACTAGATCCTATGGGACACCTACTACATTAAGCCGCAATACCAAGACAGGGAGTCAAAGCAGCTCTACCTAATACATAGAAACGAACTCAGGGAGGCTGCCAAAATGAGGAGACAAAGAAACATGGCCCAAATGAAAGAACAGATCAAAACTCCAGAAAAAGAGCTAAACAAAATGGAGATAAGCAATCTATCAGATGCAGAGTTCAAAACACTGGTTATAAGGATGCTCAAGGAACTTAGTGAAGACGTCAATAGCATAAAAAAAATCCAGTCAGAAACAAAGGATACACTAATTGAAATAAAGAATAATTTACAAGGAAACAACAGTAGAGTGGATGAAGCTGAGAATCAAATCAATGATTTGGAACACAAGGAAGCAAAAAACAACCAGTCAGAACAACAAAAAGAAAAAATAATCTAAAGAAGTGAGGATAGTAGTATGAGCAGCCTCTGGGACAACTTCAAGAGGTCCAAAATTTGCATCAGAGGGGTGCTAAAAGAGAAGAGAAAGGGCAAGAAATTGGAATTCCATTTGAAAAAATAGTGAAAGAAAACTTCCCTATTTGATGAAGGAAATGGACATGCAAGTCCAGGAAGCAGAGAGAGTCCCAAACAAGATGGATACAAAGGGGCCCTCTCCAAGACACATCATAAATAAAATGCCAAAGGCGAAAATAAAGAGAAAACCTTTTTTAAAAAATATATTTTATCAATTATGCTATTACAGTTGTCCCATTTCCCCCCTTTATTTCCCTCTGCCCTGCACACCCCCTCCCACCCACATTCCCCCTCTTAGTTCATGTCCATGGGTCATAACAGATAATCTTAAAAGCAGCAAGAGGAAATCAGTTAGTTACCTACAAAGGAGTTCCCATAAGACTGTCAGCTGATTTCTCAAAAGAAACTTTGCAGGCTAGAAGAGATTGGCAAGAAGTATTTGAAGTCATGAAAAGCAGGGACCTACATCCAAGAATGATCCAGCAAAGCTATCATTTAGAATGGAAGGACATATAAAGAGCTTCCCAGACAAGGTTAAGGTTAGAGGAGTTCATCATCACCAAGCCCTTAGTATATGAAATGTTGAAGGGACTTATCTAAGAAAAAGAAGATCAAAACTATGAACAGTAAAATGACAACAAACTCACAACTATCAATGACTAAACCTAAAAAACAAAAACAAAAACAAAGCACCGTGCTACTTTACTAAACTTATTTATCAGTTCCAGTAGTTTTTTTGTGGAATATATAGGGTTATCTATGTATCATGTTATCTGCAAATAATGACAGTATTACTTCTTTTCCAGTTTGGATGCCTTTTTTAAAAATTGAATTTATTTGGGTTACATTGGTTAACAAAATTGTATAGGCTTAAGGGGTACAATTCTATAACACATCATCTGTATATATTGTATTGTGTGTCCACCACCCCAAGTCATGTCTATTTCCATCAATTTGGATGCCTTTTATTTCTTTTTCTTGTCTGATCGCTGTGGCTAGGGCTTCCACTACTATGTTAAATAGAAGTGGTGAAAGTGGACATCCTTGTCATCTTCCTGATCTTTTAATTTTTCACCATTGAGTATGATGTTAGTTCTGGGTTTGTCGCACATATTCAGGTATGTTCCCTCTACTCCCACTGTGCTTAAGAGTTTTTAATAAAAAATGGATGTTACATTTTGTCAAATGATTTTTCTGCTTCTATTCATATGATCACATAATTTTGTATGTTTGTCTATTTGATAATCCTACAATTGTTTGATTGTATGTTTGTTTGTTTGATTGTAAAATCATACAGTTCGTTTATGTGGTGTATCACATCAATTGATTTGCAGACATTGAACCAACCTTGCATCCTAGGAATAAATCACACATGATCATGACCTTTGGAATGTACTGTTGAATTCGGTTTGCTAACATTTTGTTGATGATTTTTATATCTATGTTCATTTGGGATATTGGTCTATAATTTCCTTTTTTGGTAATGTCTTTGCCAGGTTTTGTAATCAGGGTAATGCTAGCCTTGTAAAATAAACTTGGGAGCCCTTCCTTCCTCTTCAATTTTTTTGGAATAGTTTCAGAAGGATGGTTATTAATTCTTCTTTGAATATTTGGTAAAATTCACCTGTGAAGCCATCTGGTCCAGGACTTTTTTTGTTAGGCGTTTTATGATGACTGATTCAATTTCATTAGTAGTTATTGGTCTGTTCAGATTTTTGGTTTCTTCTTGACTCAGTCTTGGAAGATTGTATATTTCTAGGAATTTATCCATTTCTTCTAGGCTTTCCAATTTGTTGGTGTTATAATTGTTTGTAGTATTTTTAAAAAATCCTTTGTATTCCTGTGGTGTCAGCTGTTACTTCTCCTATTTTTTTTTTTTTTAATTTTTAGAGAAGAGAAGGGAGGGAGAAAGAGAGGGAGAGAAACATCAGTGTGTGGTTGCCTCTCACATGGCCCCCGCCGGGGACCTGGGCTGCAAGCCAGGCATGTGCCCTGATTGGGAATCGAACCAGCGACCTTTGGTTTGCAGCCTGCGCTCAATCCACTGAGCCACACCAGCCAGGGCTCCTCTTTCATTTCTGATTTAATTTATTTGGATTATCTCTTTTTCTTGATGAATCTGTTTAAAGGTTTATCGATTTTGTTTATTTTTTCAAAGAATCAGTTCTTGGTTTCATTGATCTTTTGTACTGTTTTTTAGATTCTATTTCATTTATTTTTACTCTGATCTTTATTATGTTTTTGCTTCTACTCACTTTGGGCTTTGTTTCTTCTTCTTTCTCTAGTTCCTTTTGGTATAAGATTAGATTGCTGATTTGATATTTTTCTTGTTTCTTGAGGTAGGCCTGTATTGCTATGAAATTACTCTTAGAACTGCTTTAGCTGTGTCTCATAGATTTTGAGTCACTGTGTTATCATTTTCATTTGTCTCAAGTTATCTTCTTATTTCTTCTTTGATCTCATTGTTAACCCATTCATTGTTTAGTAGCATGTTATTTATCCACCATATATTTGTGTCTTTTCAGTTTTCTTCTTATAATTGATTTCTACTTTCATACTCTTGCGATTGCAGAGGATGCTTGATATAATTTCGATATTCTTATATTTGAGACTTGTTTTGTGGCCTAACACATGGTCTATCCTAGAAAATGTTCCATGTACATTTGAAAATAAAGTATATTCTGGTACTTTTGGGTGAAATATTCTAAAAATATCAATTAAACCCACCAGGTCTAATGTGTCCTTTAAGGTGCTGTTTCCTTGATTTTCCGTCTGAATGACCTATCCAGTATGTCAACGGGGTGTTAAAGTCCTCTACTATTACTGCATTATTGTTGATCGCTCCCTTATGTCTATCAAAATTTGCTTTATGTATTTAGGTGCTCCTACACTGGGTGCATAAAATTTATAAGGATTATATCCTCTTGCTGGATTTATCCCTTCATCCTTATGAAATGTCCTTTTTTTTGTCTCATACCTTTGTTTTAAAGTCTATTTTGTTTGATATAAGTATTGCTACCACCGCTTTTTTGTTTGTTTTCATTTTCATGAAATTTATTTTTCCATCCCTTTACTTTCAGTCAGTGTGTGTGTCTTTAGACCTGAAGTGGGTCTCTGGTAGGCAGTATATATATGGGTCTTGTTTTCTCACCCATTCAACCAGCTGATGTCTTATGATTGAAGAATTTAAACCACTTACATTTAAAGTAATTATTGATAGGCTCTGGCTGGTGTGGCTCAGTGGCTGAGTGCTGATCTGCAAATCAAAGGGTCACTGGTTCGATTCCCAGTCTAGGGCACACGCCTGGGTTGCGGGCCAGGTCCCCGGAAGGGGGAGCATGAGAGGCAACCACACATTAATGTTTCTCTCCTTCTTTCTCTCTCCCTTCCTTTCTCTAAAAAACAAAATGAATAAAATCTTAAAAAAAAATTATTGATTGGTATATAGCTGCCATGTTATCATTCATATTTTTAATCCTTTTTCTCCCTTCTTTTTCTTAAAGATTTCTGTTTAACATTTCTTATAATACTGGTTTGGTAGTAATGAACTCCTATAGCTTTTTCTTATCTTGGAAGCTCTTTATCTGTCCTTTGATTTTAAATGATAGCCTAGCTGGATAGAGTAATAGAGTGATCTTGACTGTAGATTCTTAATTTTCATCACTTCAAATATTTTATGCCAATCCCTTCTTGCCTGCAAAGTTTCTGTCGAGAAATCAGCTGACAGTCTTATGGAAGCTCCCTCCTAGGTAACTAATTGATTTTCTCTTGCTGCTTTTAAGATTCTCTCTTTGTCTTTCACCTTATGCATTTTAATTATGGTGTGTCTTGGTGTGGGCCTCTTCGAGTTCATCTGAATTCTCTGTGCATCCTGGACTTGTATGTCTATTTCCTCTGCCAGGTGAGGAAAGTTTTCAGTCACTATTTCTTCAAATAGGTTTTCAATTCCTTTTTCATTCTCTTTTCCTTCTGGCACCTCTATGATGTGAATGTTGGTACTCTTGTCCCAGAGTTCCCTTAAACTATCCTAATTTTTACATTCTTTTTTCTTTTTGCTGTTCTAGTTAGGTGTTTTCAGCTACCTTGTCTACTAAATCACTGATTTTATCTTTTGCTTCATATAATCTGCTGTTGATCCTATCTAATGTATTCTTCATTTTGGTTATTATATTTTTCATTCTTGACTGGTTTTTTTTTATTGTTTCTCTTTCTTTGTGGAGGTTCTCACTGAATTCCTCTATTCTTCCGCTTAAGTTCATGGAGCATTCTTATAATCAGTGTTTTGACCTCAGTATCTGGTAGCCTTCCTTTTGTTTATTTTTTCTGGATTTTGGTCCTGTTCTTTCCACTGGAAGATGTTTCTTTGTCTCCTCATTTTGGCAGCCTCCCTATGTTTATTTCTATGTATCAGGCATATCTACTATGTCTCCAGTCTTGGCACAGTTGTCTTATATTGTAGTTGTTCTGTGGGGCCCAGTGGCTCAGTCTCCCTTGTCACCTAATCTGGGTCTTCTAGGGGTGCTCCTGGTGTGGGTAGTGTGTGCTCTCCTGTTTTAGTTGAGCTTTAATTGCTCGTGACACATCAGTGGGTGGAACTGACCTGCAGACTGTGAGGATTGACGGTGACTATGGCAGACAAGCTATTGTGCAGGAGTTGACCCCACAGAGCAGGGTTTGCTTTAGTGGGGCTCTGCTACCTGCCAAGTCTACCCTTTGCTTGTGTTATTTGTGGAGCTAACTGGGTGGTGCTCTGGTATGCTGTGAAGCTGGCTACTGAGTGTGTTGGTTTTGTGGCCTCTTGGGAGGGGCTCTGGTACAGGCTAAGGTAAGCCATTTCCTGTGCCCAGCAAAGATCACCTGGTAGGAGCTAGAAAGTGATCTGTGGTTGGTAGCTGCTAGCGCTGAGCTTGGAGATGCCTGTGAGAGAATATGCTTTGAACCAAGGCCAGCTTCCAGTAATACCATGCTTGAGACTGCTTAGCAAGAGGTATAGGGCTCACTGAGGCCAGCCGCTGCTTGTTTGGGGTTCATGGACATTTAAGAGATTTTAGGAAAGTCACAGCAGGGGCTAAGGCTGCCACTTGTGTGTAACAGCTGCTGAATGAGGTTTGGACAAGTGTGTTAGTTGAGTGGCATGCGGTCTCAGGGAATCACTAGGGTGGGCCCAGCAGTGTTAGCTAGGTTATGGAGATTCAAATTTGGAGGCTTACCTGTACCTGCAGGTTGGGTTGGTGAGAGAGCCCAACAAAAGAACAATGGCACCTGCCAGTACCTCCTTCCAGGAGAGAGTGCTGCTCCAGCCTTCACCCTGAAGCCAGAAATTCAGTTCCTCCCTGATATCCCCGTTGCTTTTCGAGCTCCTGCCCATTTTCTAAAGCTTAGGCTGAATGTTTGTGAGTCTACGCTCAGGTCCTTTAAGAGGATACCTGTGCCTATAGCTGCCCTCTGTCTTACCGAGGTAGATGTGGGACTTTTCTTCCCAGCACTGGTGCTCTGGGCTGAGGAGTCCCACGTGGGGTTGGGATCCCTTGCTTCTCAGGGGGGCCTCCTCAGCCAAGATATCCCTCCCTATGTTTAAGCACCACAGGCATGTACAGCATCAGCCCATTCCCTCTCTACCAGTCTCAACAGGGCTTCTTCTCTCTATCCTTGGTTATAGAAGTTCTGTTTGGCCAGCCTTCAGGTGACCTCAAGGGTGGTTTTTTCCATATCTTAGTTGTAAGTTTGATGTGGTTGAAAGACAGGGCAAGCACAGCATTTATCTACTCCGCCATCTTGGCCAGAAGTCCTCTCACTCACCAGTGGCCATTCCTCTCATGCGCCTCTTGAACACGTCACACATCCTGGCAAGGTGCAGTACTAAACTTGTGTTCTTCTGTTTGTTTGTTTTTCAGAATTTTTATAGGAGATTATTTGAGCCAAACTGACAACATATGCCAGGCAGCAAGATCTTAAATGCTCCACAGAATAACAGTTTTGCAGCTTCTTTTATGCATTTGAAATTAATGCAGTGACATAAGGAAGACTGAAGAAAGCAAGGCAGGCAGTGAATTATAAGATTACCTACTCTTCTGAGGGTTAACAACCGCTTTGAGGGGTGTAACTTCTGGATTTCAAAGGTGAGTTAGCCTAGACTCACATGACAAATGGACAGGGCTGGATTAAAAACTTTTATTGAAGAAGTTATAGTAGATTATAGAGTTCAAATTCCAGTTCAGCCAGGTGTTTGTTCTTCAGTTCAAGTTACTTCTCTCTCTAGGCCACAGTTTCCTCTTCTGTAAAATGGAGATAATAATGAAAACTTCATAGACTGTGGAGATTAGCTCTTGGGAAGAATAGATAAATTCATATATGTGAAGACCTTGAAGGAAGGCCTAACATTCAATAACTATTCGCTATTTTCATTATTGGTCAGGAGCTGCACTAGGTGGTTACACACATGATTTCATTCAAGTCCTCACCAAACTCACAAGATACGGAAATCACTAGTCCCATTGTACAGAGAAGAAAACTGAGGCTCTAACTCATAAAACAATTTGTCCAATGTCACAGAGCTAATAAGTGAGAGTCAAGATTTTAATCCCAACAAAAAGGAACAACAAAAAAGAGACAGAGAAAGAGAAAAGATTTTAACCTTTAACCAGAATCTGTCTGGCTACAAACTTATTTCACTATATCACTAGGGCAAAAAAAAAATTCAGTCTTCATATCAGAGGAGCTTATGATCTAAAAGACAAAAGATAGGGGGGAAAAAATGTAGGGTTTTTTTATGTTACTTTTACCAAAAAGTGAGAGACTTTACGTATAATTCAACAAAAGTTTTAAAGCAGGAGGAAGTGCCACTGTGGCTCAGTTGGTTGGGGCACTGTCCCGTGCACCAAAGGGTTGCAGGCTTGATTTCCAGTCAGGGCACATGCCTGGGTTGCAGGTTTGGTCCCTGGTGGGGGCGCATACAAGAGGCAACTGATCGATGTTTCTCTCACATGGATGTTTCTCTCTCTCTCTCCCTGGAATCAACAAATATGTATAAATTTAAAAAAAATAAGGCGAGAGGAAGAAAAGTGGGTGCAGGAGAGTGCTCTAACCAGTGGTTCTCAGTGCTGTGGTACCAGGTCAGCAGTGACAGCTTCACTAGCTAGGAATGCAAATTCTCAGGCCCAAACCCAGCCCTTCTGAGTGGGAAGCCTTCAAAGTTGTTCTGATGCAAATGCAAGTTTGAGAACCCCTGCTCTAGGCAAAGGAAAATGTGAGAATTGGTAGTGAAAACATAGATCAAAGGCAACAGGCGGGATGTTTGTCTGACTGCGGAGGAGTCTGGGACTGTATCTTGGTGACTGGAAGGAGCACGCCCCTCTTCCGGATGTACAGAGAAGATGAGGGGCAGAGAAGCAGACTGCTGGCCCTCAGTGAGAGATCACTTTCTTACACTCCTGCATTTTTGCTATGTTTCTGCTCCTCTAAAAACAGGAAATAACATTTAAAAAATGTTTAACTGTCAGAAAATATACATTTGTACAATTTTGGGGGCATATCTGTGTGGGGTGTTTTCACAAGGCATTTATAAAAGAAAAACCAAAAACAACATGTATTACCTCCCTACTGTGTGCCAGGTTCTACATTTGGGCCTTCCTTTCTTAGGGACTTTTTCTGATCCATGTATTCTCCTAACAAGAATTATTTTGGCCCTGGCTGGGCAGCTCAGTTGGTTAGAACATCATCCCAATACACCAAGGTTGCAGGTTTGATCCCTGGTCAGGGCACGTACAAGAATCAACCAATGAATACAAAAGTAAGTGGAACAATAAATCGATCTCTCTCCCTTCCTCTCTCTCTAAAAATTTATAAATTAAAAAAATATATATTTTAAAGAATTACTTTGATTTTATAGATGAGGAAATTGAAGCTCAAAGAATTTAAGCCACTTTGCCATTGGTCATACAACTACCATGGGTGATCTAAGGCTCAAATGCACAGTTTAGACCCCAAGCTTGGTGTACATTTAGCTCACAATGCTGCCTTGGAAACAGAGGTGTGTTAAGGAGCCCTCCTGTCACAGGCACTCAAGGGAGACACTCATGGAAGCCACTCTCACACCTGGGCCTTCCCAGGGGCCAGGCAGAACCCCGAATGGCCCCCCTCCTCCATCCCTGCCTGAACGTGTAACACCAAGCTCTACTGTCAGAGAGCGGTGAATTGAGCAAATGAGAGAGACAATTTTAAAAAGGTTTTTCCCAAGGCAATCTTAGCTGTAACAACAGTAGCAAAGTCCAAATCATGAACTGAAATTTTCTGATTTCAGATACTGAATTCCAATTCTAGGTAAGTAAGAGTTACAATTTCCTTATTCTTGAAAAGAAAAAAGCAAGCTAAGAATTCTATGAAAAGGTGATTTTTAAAAACTAATCTGATGCCTCAATATGGGAGAACCATAACAATGTGAGACAACCTATGGTTGCTATTACTGCATTCTTATTTTTTTCTAAACAAGGAAGGAAAAACTTTAGCCTATTCTTTAGGTTTCAACCCTATGTAATGACCTTCCTTCCATCAATACCTATTCAAGTTCTAGGTCTCCCTGTGGTGATCCTTTAAACCAGGGATTTTCAACAGGTGTGCCTCAAGAATTTTTAAAACATGCAATACCTGACTATTTAGTCAGGGGCACTGACCTCTTTTCCCTTAGATTGTCAATTAAAAATGACAACAGCCAACACAATAATAGCCAGCCATCCAGCATGAATGCCCTGTCTTGAACCATAAATATTATAGATGATATAATAAAGGTACATCTTTTTTTTTTAAGATTTTATTTTTATATTTAGAGAGAGGGCAAGGGAAGAACAAAGAGAGAAACATCAATGTGTGGTTGCCTCTCATGCGCCCCTAACTGGGAACCTGGCCTGCAACCCAGGCATGTGCCCTGACTGGGAATTGAACCAGCGACTCTTTGATTTGCAGGCTGGCACTCAATCCACTGAGCCACACCAGCCAGGGCATAACAAAGGTGCATCTTATTGATCACATTGCATAATAAGGTTGTATCTGATCAGTTAATTCTTGGTACCAGAAATCCTTATATACAAGTGTAGGTACCTGATATTTTTAAAAAATCACTCTGGAGCAAAAAGGGTAGGTAATTACTATTATTATTATCATTGTTAAATCAATCAAAATTACACCTAATTTTTGTCAGATTGGCAAAAAATATATTTTTGGGTGTGCTGCACAATTTTAGTAATTAGTTATGTGTGCCATGAGATAAAATACATTGAAAATTGCCGCTCTAAATCGAAACATTTTATTTCTATCACTCTGTGGGAACTGTAATAACAACAAATAAGGTCACTATAAGCAGGTGTTCTCTAGCTTATTGTGGGTCCTAAATCCTTAAAGGCAGAAACACAATCTTTAACGTCTTTGTCTGCTTCACAGCACAGAGCTATATACAAGAATTGTACTGATCCTTATCAAATGACTCAATGATTGAAAACTCACCTTTTAAAATGTTCAGTGCTGTGGAAATGGCTTCATTTACAACACAACTTATCTTTTTTCATATTTCAATTTTTTATCCTTATCTGAGGATATGTTTATCGATTTGAGAGACAGAGGAAGGTCGAGGGTGGGGGAAGAGATACAGAAACATCGATACGACAGAGAAACATTGATCCACTGCCTCCTGTACACGCCCGACTGACAACTGAAGCCACAACCTAGGTTTGTGCCCTGACTGGGAATCCAACCACAACCTTTTTGGTGTACGCCAAGACAACACCCCAACCAACTGAGTCACGCAGTCAGGGCCAGCTTATTATTTTTTTTAGAGTGTCATAGCTATCTGTTTTGTAACAAGTACCTAAGGTGCTTTTTGATATTAACAAATAATAGCTGTTATTTGGGATTATTCTACCAAAGTCTTTCTAATCCTTTGGTTGGGTACCTGAAAATATGAAAAAACACATTGAACTTAACACTTGTAAGTTGTGAATTACAAATTTCCCACTTCCAGAGTAAAAGGAGGGGGTGACCATTCATATGGGGGTGATTAGACTTCTGGCCAAGATGGGAGTGTAGGTAGATATGCTTCACTTTGTTGCACAACCAAAAGAATGACAATCAATTTAAAAATAAACAAACAAAAAAAACAGAACTGCCAGGAAATCGAACTGTATGGAAGTCCAACAACCAAGGAGTTAAAGAAGAAACATTCATCCAGACTGCACCACAACACAGTGAAGTGGGTTGCCCCACCCTATGGCTCCGCCCCTTACAATTTAACAGGTGCACTGAGACAAAGAAATACGGACAAATGAAAGAACAGATCAAAACTCCAGAAAAAGATCTAAGCAATGAGGAGATAGCCAACCTATTGGATGCAGAGTTCAAAACACTGGTAATCATGCTCACAGAAATGGTTGAGTATGGTCGCAAAACAGAGGAAGAAGTGAAGGCTATGCAGAATGAAATAAAGAAAAATGTACAGGGAACCAACACTGAACAGAAGGAAACCGGGACTGAAATCAACGATTTGGAACAGAAGGAAGAAATAAACATTCAACCGTAACACAATGAAGAAACAAGAATTCAAAAAGATGAGGAGAGGCTGAGGAACCTCCAGGACATCTTTAAATGTCCCAACATCCAAATCATAGGGGTACCAGAAGGAGAAGAGGAAGAGCAAGAACCTGAAAAACTTATTTGAAAAATAATGAAGGAGAACTTCCCCAATCTGGCAAAGGAAATAGACTTCCAGGAAGTCCAGGAAGCTCAGAGAGTCCCAAAGAAGTTGGACCCAAGGAAGCACACACCAAGGCACATCATAATTACATTACCAAGATTAAAGATAAGGAAAGAATCCTAAAAGCAGCAAGAGAAAAGGAGACAGTTACCTACAAAGGATGCCCATAAGACTGTCAGCTGATTTCTCAAAAGAAACCTTACAGGCAAGAAGGGACTAGAAAGAAATATTTGAAATCATGTAAGCCAAGGACCTACATCCAAGATTACTCTATCCAGCAAAGCTATCATTTAGAATGGAAGGGCAGATAAAGTGCTTCTCAGATAAGGTCAAGTTCAAGGAGTTCATCATCACCAAGCCCTTATTACATGAAATATTAAAGGGACTTATCTAAGAAAAAGAAGGTCAAAACTATGAACAGTAAAATGACAACAAACTCACAACTATCAACAACTAAACCTAAAAAACAAAAAAACAAACTAAGCAAACAACTAGAACAGGAACAGAATCACAGAAATGGAGATCACATGGAGGGATATCAGCAGGGAGGTGGAGGGGGAAGAATGAGGGAAAAGGTACAGGGAATAAGAAGCATAATTGGTAGGTACAAATAGACAGGAGCAGGGGAGGTGAAGAATAGTATAGGACTGGGGTAGGGGGGGAGTGGGGGCGGGAAATGCAGACAACTGTAGTTGAACAACAATAAAGTAATAAAATCTTAAAAAAAAAAAAGAATAGTATAGGAAATAGAGTAGCCAAAGAACTTACATGTACAACCCATTGACATGAACTCGGGATGGGAATGCTGGAGGGAGAGGAGAGCAGGGCAGAATACAGTGAAGGGGAGAAAATGAATGGGACATCTGTAATAATATAATCAATAAAATATACTTAAAAATAAAAATAATCTGGGGGTGATTATTAATAGCATCCCTTTTCACTCTCATGAGTTTTTCCAGTTTAAACAAAAAAATACACAGTCATCCCAATGAGAGGCTCTAGTTACTCAGATTTCAAGCCTTGATTTTCACTGCAGTAGATAAAACCCATGTTTACAGGATATAGCAAACTAATAATTTGGGAAGAATAAACAAATAGTTAGAAGTGTTCCTGGTAATTTGTTGATGTGAGAACAATGTTCACTAACTTTTTCTTTACATCTTTATTTCAAAATGTTTGTTCTATTTAAATCTTTTCATTTTTTAAAATTTTATTTTTTAATTTTTCAGTCACAGTGTTATTTGTATTGTTTCAGATACACAGCGTAGTGATTAGACAATCATCTGCTTCATAGAGCGTCCCCCTGACACTTCCGGTGCCCGCCTGGCCCCATGCACGGTTTTCACAATATTATTGACTATGTTGCCCATGTCGTAAAATCTTCTAACTTTTAATTGTGTAAACTACATATAACAAAAAATGTACCACTTCAACCACTGTTAAGTGTGCAGTTCAACAGTGTTAAATACATTTACAACAGGTCACCAAAACGTTTTCATCCTGCAAAAATGAAACCCCAGATCCGACAAACAACAACTCCCCGCCCCCGCGCTGCCTCCCTCAGCCCTGGGAGGCCACCCTCCCACGTTCTGAGTGTATGACCTTAACCAGTCTAGGCGCCTCACACAAGTGAGATCGCACAGCATTTGTCTTTTTGTGGCTGGACCATTTCACTCGGCATAATTTCCTCCAGGTCCATTCACACCACAGCACGTGGCAGGAGTTCCTTCCTCTCTAAAACGAGTAATACACTATTGCCCAGGGGTGGGCACAAGTAGGCTAAATTACCAGCCATCATTGCCTAAAAGATAAGCCATAAGTAAGAATACAAAATAATAACAGCAATAAGACAAATAATACAGTTAAATAGTACAGTAATTGATGAATAATAATATAAGAATAATCTGTGTTTCATGTACTTGCGACTGTAAACCTACTTTTGCCCACCCCTGTATATTCCACATTGGTTTATCCATTCATCCATCAGTGGACATTTGGGTTACTTCCAACTTTTGGCTATTGTGATAGTGCTTCTATGAACAAACAGCTCTTCAAGACTCTGCTTTCCCTTCTCTTGGGTGCATGCCCCAAAGTAGAATTGCTAGATCATGCGGTACTTTTAATTTTTTGAAGAATGACCACACTGTCTTCCACATCGGCTGTACCCTTTTACATTTCCACTAACAGTACACCCAATTTCTCTACATTCTCACCAACCCTTGTTGTTTTCTGTGTTATTAATAGTAGCCATCCTAATGGGTTTGAGGTGGTATCTTATTGTGGTTCTGGTTTGCATTTCCCTAACAATTACTGATGTTCAGCATCAAATTTGCTTGTTGGATCTTTCTGTATGTTCTTTGGAAAAATGTCTATTCAAGTCCTTTGTCCATTTTAAATTTAGGTTATTGGAGGGGATTTTTGCTGCTGTTTAGTCTTCTATACTCAATCAGTTAACCAAGTCTCATCCTCTCTTATCTTTAATACTCTCTAATCAAGAGATGCCCGAGATACTCTCCTGTTTTGAAATACTAATACAGAGAATTTTGCCCTCAAGAATCTTGAAGTTGGAAAGGCACCATTTCATAAACACGAGAACTCTTGAAGAAGTTTTGATACATGTGAAATCTTTCGCAAAGATATTACATTATTACTACAGCTCTTACTCATTTCAGTCCGACAGCATTTACAGAACACCTACTACACAGCAGGCATTGCACCATGCATACGTTAGCGTTAATACAAAACACGAAATAGTTGAATTCCTTACCCACCAGCTGGACTCTGGGCCACAGTTTTTGGATATATAATTGACCCTTAAACAATGTGGAGTTAGGGACTGACTTCCACACAGTGGAAAATCCTCTTATAACTTTTGACTCCCCCAAAACTTAACTACAAGGGGGGAACCCCCCAAAAAACGGAATTATCTTTTGGAGGGCAGGCCCCTTGTAGTACAGGTATCTCCCACTAGGTGAGTGCTCTAGGAACCCATCTGTACCAGTGCACCAGCTGGCGTTGTTGTGAGAGGCTGTGTTTGGCTTCAGTGAATTTGTTTTGAAGACTTTTCCAACGCATTTGCCCATTTCATGAAGGGTGATTTACGAGAGCACCTGCCCACACCAGGCTGAGTGTTCAGCAGTTTTTGACCAAAACCGGCATGTCCCCTATGCCCCACAGTCCCTATTTACCCAACTCTCCTCCCAAGCAACTTTATTTGTTTCCCCAGATGAAAAAAGTCCTCAAAGAGAAAACTCTTGCTGATGTGGAAGAGGTGAAACAAAAACACGGCAGGAGCACTAAAAGGTATCAAATTCAAGCTCAAAAACTGTTTTGAGCAGTGGAAACAATGTGTCAATAGATGTATTGCATCAAATGGGGAGTATTTGGAAGGTGACTGAAGTTTAAACATGTGAGCATACATATACCATTTTTTATAAATAAATTCCAGGTGTTTTGGTGTCCCCACCTCGTATAGCCCCTCCGTATCCATGGGGTTGGGGGATGGGGATTGGTTCCAGGGCCCCCACAGACCCCAAAATCTGAGGATGTTCAAGTCCCTTATATAAAATGGGGAAGAACAATGTATACAGTTGGCATTGTGTGTTCCCAGCTGCAGTCTGAAAATACTGTTTTCCATCTGTAGTTGGTTGAATCCTCCTTAGATGCAAAACCCGGGATTCAGAAGTTTTTCAATAAACTGTACATTTATTGAAAAAAAATCAGAGTATATGTGGACACAAGCAGTTCAAACCCGTGTTGTTCAAGGCCAGCTGTATATATTTCTGAATGAGGAGTTTAAAAAGCTACAGATCTCTTGTGATCTTTTCTGCCAGATTGTCTCTCTCTGAATTAGGAAGTTTACATCCTTAAAGACGCCTGATCTTTGGTTTGGACCTCTCAATTTTCCCAGGCCCCACCCAGGTAAAAAACACACCCTGTCTAAAAATGTTGTTTCTCTAAAATTCTTGGTCAAGTTTTGGAGAGTCTTCCTACACAAGTCTATCATTTCTGCTTCTAAACAGAAATTCATCGCTCATTCAGAAAGAATTTCATTCTGGTTGCAGATTGTTGAATCATACAAAAATCTCAACCTGTCTTTACAACATGCACAGTTACCCACAGGACTTTCTACATTGGTATGCATCTTTTCTAGTCCTTCAGCGTCTCCGGTCCATAGTAATGTTTTATCTACTTTTGTGTCCCAAATCTGAACCTAAACCAAACCCCCAAGAAGCCGAAGCCACGGCACATCAGAATATCCTTAATCTCTGGCCAGCGTTAGGAACAATGCCTGCTCCCAGCACTGAGGCAGCATGACAGCAGGGCTGACTCAGAGGAAACTGAGACCCAGAAAGAAGAGTCATTTCCTCCATCAAGGTCTCCAGACAGCTCAGGGCTCATTTGATGCTATACTTCTTCCCACCCCTCCCCCCCCCACGCCCTACCACTAATGTTCATTTTCTGAGATGCTTCTTGATGCTTATTTTCCTACTTACTGAATGTGAAAATAATCATATTGCTGCAAATCCTTATAATATGTTTGAATGCCTTAAAAGGCTCTGGTATTAATAAAATTCTAGAGTTCAACTCAAGAAAAAGTTTTGCTAGATCTAGGACCAGGGGGACAACTTCTTTCTAGAGAAAGTGTTTCCAGGCACATCTAAATGACCCTTTCGACCTGAGCACAGAAGCCTGCCTAGAGGTGGAAAGACCACTGAGCTCCTTCAGTCAGGCCCTCTTACACATTCTCCCTTCCTCCCCCACCCCTGGTGCGGTGAAGCACTCTGTTTTGTGTTCAGTAGGATTCAAAGACCTTGACATAAACACAAACACATCTACATCTACACAGCAAGAACAAAGTGACTCTCATGTAGAGTTCAAGGTGAAATTTTAGGCACAAGTGATTGAGACAACAATAACCTAGATACACTCTAGAAAACAGTTATCAGCCCAGGTATGCCCCAGAACTATGAAACAATGCCACAGCACATCTGGAATCACCTGTATGACTCACAGCACAGTCTGTTATTACAGAAAGGTTATAAAAGTCTATGGGCCTTGCACCATGTGTAGTGTGGGCAATGTAGCAAACTTGGAATACTGTTGTCTTCTGCATTTCCTAGTTTAGGAAGAGAGGTAGGGAGGGTCTAAAATGTCTTATGCCTGTTAGTGATTCTCTGTGTACTAGGTCTAGAACTGGTTTCTTAGGCAAAAGAGAAGGGGTCACAAGTTAACAGTCTCATAGGCTGAATATGGAACCCATTCAAAATCTTGTTCAGGTCCTCAGAGAGTCAATAAAACCATTTTCCTTTTTGAGAATTAAGTCAGGTAGTCTTTTATTTGTTGTGAGGACCCATAAATTCAAAAAAATATAGCGGGTCATTTTCTCTGATTCCGAAATTCTTGGTTTGGGGGTAGTTAACATGAATCTCTGAAATCCTACCCTCTGCGTGGGCATTTAAGACCCAGGAGCCACATTTAGAATAGCACATTGCCCTGGTTCCACAAAACAGCTTCTAAACCAACAGGCACATGCTGGAGCACCTTACCCAAGTCCAACAGTCATTCTAGTTTATAAAGACATACAAATACATTGACGATCAGCATGACTGGCCCACACAGTTTCTGTTTAGTTTAAGAGGCCGGTGAGAAAGAAAAGATCACAAAACAAGGCTGCTGCTTTCCAAGTACGAAGCAGGCTGAGTAGGCGCCAGGGCATCGGTAGCACCTTGACACTCAGCAGCAAACGCAGAAGTGGAGGGAAGTGTGGATATACAAAGTACTGAGGAAGGGCACAGTCACTGGGGTGTCTGGAAACACCCAGAACATGCTAGAAGGAAGTAGTAATGGTTAAGTCTAGAATGGGGACTAGAGAGGGTCAGTGTTAAGCTAAGGTATGAATACATTACATCTGAATTTCTCCCTAATTTAGGGCAAAGCCTGGGGGAGAAAGGAATCGTGAACAACCCAATTGGGAAGAACTGAGAGTGTGATAACAGAGACGTGTTAAGGGTCATTAGGGACAGTAAAAAGAGAGAGAGAGAAAGTCGGGGTGATGATTATTGAGAACTACGGCTGGGAGGAGGGTCTTGCAGGGATAATAAAGGGAGAGGGGTGTGAAGTAAGGGTCAGGTATCGTCGGGGTAAACTATGGGAAAAGACTGTGCAGACGTCAGCAGCAAAGAAAAAGAGAAGGCACAGGGTTAGGGCGTGGCCCAGAAAGGGAATGGCTCAATTAGTGGGCCGTGGGGTGAAAAGGAGAAGGGTGGGGAAGAGCGTAGCTGACAGCAGCTCTCAGGTGGTGCCTACAGGGTTAAAACTCAGGGGCGGCGAGGAGAGGCAGAACTCGGTTTCCAGGGTAACGGCTCCGACAGTTCCGGCAGCGCGGGTTTGTACCACTGCGCGGCGCGCGCGGGGGGGGCACGGCGCGAGGGGAGGAGGGCCTAGCGAGGGAGCCTCGGAGCCTCGGGTACGTCCCGGACGCTACCAACCGCGCGGCCCGCCTGCTCGCCCCGAGGTCTGCGCCGAGCCGCGCTCGGGCCTCCTGGCCGCCGCGTCTTCCGCGCCGGGCTGGCAGCTCCCAACTGCCCGCGGACGGCGGGGGGTTAGAAACGTGCGCCCGGTGGCCCGAAGTGGCCTCCTGGTCCCCCCGCCTGGGCGGCGGAGTGCGGGCGGCCCGGGCTGGGAGGTTTGAAAAGCGGGCGAGAGACAAAGGCAGCAGGAAGCCTCTACGGCACCCGGAGCCCGTGCGCGCAGCCCCCGGGTCCTTCGCGGCCCGCCGGCCTGGAGCGGCAGCGGCAGCGGCAGGAGGCGGAGGATGCGGCAGGGGGCGTGGGAGCGGCGGCGGCGCGGGCGGAGCGGCGCGGCCCGAGCGCGGCGTGGTTAGACCCCAGGCGGCGGCGGCCCGGCCGGCTCGGGAGTGAGTGAGGGGCACCTACCCCGCCCGGGATGTGAGGACCGAGCGGAGCCCGGGGCGGGGGGAGGGAAGGGAAGGGAGGCGAAGCCGGCAGGAAGGAAGGAAGGACGGACGGACCAGGAGGAGGAGCGGCGGCGGAGGCCGGAGCCGGAAGGCGGGGAGGGGCCGTCCGTTGGGCCCCAGGCGGCGGCGGCCAGGGCCAACTGCTCTCGTCGCCTCCTCCCCCCGGCTCCGCGGAGGGGGGAGGAGGAAGATGGAGACCCACATCTCATGCTTGTTCCCCGAGCTACTGGCTATGATCTTCGGCTACCTGGACGTCCGGGACAAGGGGCGCGCGGCGCAGGTGTGCACGGCCTGGCGGGACGCCGCCTACCACAAGTCGGTGTGGCGGGGGGTGGAGGCCAAGCTGCACCTGCGCCGGGCCAACCCGTCGCTGTTCCCCAGCCTGCAGGCCCGGGGCATCCGCCGGGTGCAGATCCTGAGCCTCCGCCGCAGCCTCAGCTACGTGATCCAGGGCATGGCCAACATCGAGAGCCTCAACCTGAGCGGCTGCTACAACCTCACCGACAACGGACTGGGCCACGCGTTTGTGCAGGAGATCAGCTCCCTGCGGGCTCTCAACCTCAGCCTCTGCAAGCAGATCACCGACAGCAGCTTGGGCCGCATAGCCCAGTACCTCAAAGGCCTGGAGGTGCTGGAGCTGGGGGGCTGCAGCAACATCACCAACACCGGCCTCTTGCTCATCGCCTGGGGCCTGCAGCGCCTCAAGAGCCTTAATCTCCGCAGCTGCCGTCATCTCTCGGATGTGGGCATCGGGCACCTGGCCGGCATGACGCGCAGCGCGGCGGAGGGCTGCCTGGGCCTGGAGCAGCTCACGCTACAGGACTGCCAGAAGCTCACCGATCTTTCTCTAAAGCACATCTCTCGGGGGCTGACGGGCCTGAGGCTCCTCAACCTCAGCTTCTGCGGAGGCATCTCGGACGCCGGCCTTTTGCACCTGTCGCACATGGGCAGCCTCCGCAGCCTTAACCTGCGTTCCTGCGACAACATTAGTGACACGGGCATCATGCATCTGGCTATGGGCAGCCTGCGCCTCTCGGGGCTGGATGTGTCGTTCTGTGACAAGGTAGGGGACCAGAGTCTGGCTTACATAGCGCAGGGGCTGGACGGCCTCAAGTCTCTCTCCCTCTGCTCCTGCCACATCAGCGATGATGGCATCAACCGCATGGTGCGGCAAATGCATGGGCTGCGCACGCTCAACATTGGGCAGTGTGTGCGCATCACCGACAAGGGCCTGGAGCTGATTGCGGAGCACCTGAGCCAGCTCACTGGCATAGACCTGTATGGCTGTACCCGAATCACCAAGCGCGGCCTGGAGCGCATCACACAGCTGCCCTGCCTCAAGGTACTCAACCTGGGACTCTGGCAGATGACGGACAGTGAGAAGGTCAGGTGAGGGAGGCAGCACCAACTTCCCTTGCCCCGCCCTGTTCATCCGCCTGTCACCACCACCCTCCCTCCCCTCTCACTCCACAGGCACACGTAGACGTAGGTCATTGCAGTGAATGAGATGGGACAGTGACATGGAGCCTCAGGCTCATTTTCCCCTCCCTCCTCCAAGCACTCCTGACGTACTCCCATCTCTTTTCCCTGAGGATGGGGAGAGGGACTCGGCTACTTGCCCATCCACTTCTCTCCCCTGGGGAATGGAGGGGCCGAGTGAGCTACTGTATCCCCACTGCGTCGCATTTGAAAATGGGGGTGGGGGTGGGGAGTAACTAGTCCTTTCAACCCTGGGGAGTTGAGGACAATGTCTGCCTTCACTTAAGCTTTCATTTGAATACTGTGATCTGGTTTTTATTTTGAAATGTATGAAAGCAAACCCAACTACAACGGCCTTTTCACCTTCTTCACTTGTCACCAACCCCAGTCTCTGCTCATCACTTCTCTTCACAGCCCTGCTACTCAGACTCATTTCATTTTTGTCGTTTCTTTCTTTTTTTGAAGAAATTTGAAGTCATGGTCCTTTTTTTCTGCTGAATATATTCTATATATTATATATATATAAATTTTATATTTATATATATATATATATGTCTGGCTACCTCGTTTTAGTTTACTTTTTTCTCTGAAGCCCTGGAATTCTACAAGAGAGATATTTTGAGACTAAAACATTTTTGTGCCTAGACTGGAAAGATGCCCTTTGGGTTTGTATGTCTTTTTTGTTTTGGCTTCTTCCCCACCCCCGTCCATGGAGTATGTCCCGCGTCCACATTTTGGCTATGGTTATTTTTCTCCTTGTCCACTGGGATTTGAGGGCCCAACCATGTTCCTAAATCTTGACTTAATTTATAGCACAAATGTGTGGGAGAAATGAGAGTTGAAGTGTTTTGTTTGTTTGCTTGAGATGCAGATCGTCTTGAAAATTATTATTATATATGCAAATTTGCCCTACCCGCACCCTCTTCCAACTTTCCCCACAAAAAAGGTCACACAGTGAGGCTTCCTCTTGGGAGCGGAGGAGCAGAGCTGGCCTCCAGAGCCCCTGGGGCTGTAACGTGAAGGGGAGGAGACTGAAATTCATGTCTTATCTCTGTTCTGTTAATAAAACGGGAATTTGTGGGTTTTAAAAAATTCTGTTTCTAAATGGAGGAGTAGATGACTTTATTTTGGTGGGGGTTAGGACTTGTGGCTTTAAAAAAAATCGCTTTTCAGTAGGATGTATATTTCTGTTGGATTTTTTTGTTTATTTTTTTTTAGAATCCTCCACAGCAACATTTGAGACCATGGAGTTAAAGAAACCCAGAGACCTTTATCAATTAATTGTACTGTTTGTGAATTTGTATAAATAATAACAAAGATCCTCTTAAAACGTTTATATTCTTACAGTAAAAGGTTAAACTGATATTTATATAATAAAAGAGGAAATATGAAGTATGTTTTTGAAAAAAAAAAAACAAAAACCAAACCAAACCTTGTTATCTGTGAGTTATTTTGCAGGCAGTGTGTTTGGGCGCATGCCAGAGTCGAAGGTGCTGTGTCTGCACCTTCCAGGAAGAGGGCACGGACTGCGGTGCATCCTGCGTGCTCTGAGTGCGCTCACAGTTAAAAACTCGTTCTGTGCAAGGTTTAATGCTAAACGTTTTGTTTCTAGAAACGTGGTCAGATAGGAGTTGCTATAAGTTTTGGTTTTCAACTGTCAAAAACATGGAAATTTAAAAGAAATCGAACAAAATGAAGCTTTTTTAAAAACCAGATTTGTAAGAGTCAGTTTCCCCAGGGTAGCCAATTTTTGTTTGGGTGGAAATGACATCTAGGGGTAATGTTCAAAAAACAAGCCATGAGACACAGAGGTTGGGGAGAAGGAGGTGAGGGAGAAAGATGCCGTTTCTCTACACTCTGAGTGGGTGTGGGGGGATGTGAAGTGGTGAGGGCCGCAGGGAACTGAAGCCATTGTTCAGAAAAGTTGAAAGAGGGCTGTGCTTGCTCCCTGGCTCAGTCATGCATACTGGGTCTCCCTGTGAGGGAGGGTCCTGGTGGGGAGGTGCAGGGCAGTCCAGCCCTCTTTTTAACATTCCCCTCCAGGCCTGGCTGTGTTGGAGCACTTTCTGGGGGATGGGGAGGTTGGCCAGGAGTTCCCGCACATTTGCATTTTAAGCACTAACAACGCTGAGGGTGAGGGTTCTTAGCCCGAATTTCGGGGCAGATAAATGAATACCAACAATTATAGCGAAGCGTTCCCTTGGACAGACAGTCACTAAAAGACCTGACACCCTGGGGTTAGGCTTTGGAAGGAAGAGTAAAACTGCTCAAACAGTGAAGTGATTCATATTCCTGGGTTCACACAGGTCTCATAGTTGCTTCTGAGATTTTTCTTTTTTTAAACAAAAATACTGATCCCAGCAACAGCTGATAAAGAGTATTATAATTCTTTCCTGGATTGGCACCTCTTTCCAGGAAGAGAGCTAGAACCCAGGTTTCTCTGGGGATAAGATTCTTTTGTACAATATCCCAAGCTTTCTGCTTGAGCATGTCACAAAAGCTGCATTGTTCCTTTTTGGAGAGCTATCATAATTGGGTCTAATTGAGCCTGACACTAGATCCATCTTCCTTTTCTTTAGGGAAGGTGTGGATCTCTTTCTTCCCTCTTAGGTTACAGTACTCACCGCCTGGGGGAAATGTGTGAACCCTACTCAGAAGTAGGGACTTTGAATTAGGGTCAGCTTTCTAGTTCAGCATTCGACACTAGTACCCACGAAGGTCACACAAACTAGGTTCTTAAAGACTGTTTTTTCTTCCAGGAGACTGCCCGGCTGTTGAGATTCAGTAGATGAAAATTTGAGTACCTCCTAAGTCCTAGGCTCCTCGCTCAGCCTTCATTTTAATACCCAAAATAATGCAACTGTAACAGGAAGTCTTTTATGCTTCTCTCTCTGTTTTTACTTTAAAGGTGAAATACAACCTTGACTAAAGGCTGGTAAATTAGTGTTTTGGAAGTGAAAGATCATGGGCCTAGTGTCCTGATCCTGAACTGGGCATACTTAATATATTTGGAGCATCTCTGGAAAAGGTGAATAAACCACTTACTTTCATCAGTCAAGGTTAACTTGTCTGTCACCCTTTTTGCATAGAAGGAAAGAAGTATGTGTTGAGAGTCTATGGTGTGCTTTGCATGGTACTTGTAAATGTTTCCTTTAGTTCCCAAAGCAACCTGCTGAAACAGGCATCTTGTTTTCCAGATAAAGCACATTGCTCCCCTTAAGCCGCCCCCGCCACTAGCTGAGGGGAGTCAGAACTCAAAGCAGGTCCATTTCTGAAGTTCAGCGGCCTTCTGCTCTATGGGAAGGTTCCCTTACTCATCATGCCTTGGCTTCCAGGAAGGCACCCTCCCAGGAGTGGAAGCTGTTTTAAACAGGGCGTGCTGCAGGGCTTTAAAGGGCTCAGGGGTGGGTGCAGTGTCCACCATACCTACAGACACGGAAAATGCTTTTAAAGAACAGAAGTACTAAAGAGAATGAGGAGATACGTAATTTGCGGGTGGTACAAAAGTTAAAAGTCGCTTAAGGGCAATTTTTAGAATACCAAAAAAAAATCTAGTTCAGGTATTTGCTGAAGCTTCAGAACTGAAAAACCAAAATAGGAAGTCTGTAAAGTTTATCATCGAAAAGTCATAAACCTGGAGAGAAACTCTGGGTAGTAGTTAAGACAGGGCTCCACATGCCTTTCTTTTCTCATTGGGCAGTAGCCCTGTAAGGTCTGCACCGAAAAGATTATTTATAAATGCAACCGTGGGCTCAGATCGTTTCCCAGCCCCTGAGGACCATGGTTGGCCTCCAGCTAAGAGAGCTGGGCATCGTTGCGTAACCCTCCCCGCCAGGGACTCCTTCCTGCCGAATTCCTCAGCCCCAAGGAGAGGGAGTCCCACTTGATTGATTCCACATTTGGCAACAGCGACAAGGTTGCTTGTCTAACCCGCACATCCTTAAGTAGTTAAGGAAACTCACACTGATCCTATTCTTTGACTTAAGTCAAACAAGGGTCTGAAAAAGCAAATGTTCCTTTTAATGGAGTTTCTTTTTAAAGGTAAGAAACCTTCTTTATTAAGGGCATATGATACGTAAATTGAAGCCTGGCCTTTCCCCACACCCTGTGGCTTCCTGCAGTGGTTACTAGATGGATGCTGGTCTTGGGATAGAAGTAAAAACCCTTTCACTTCGGGCTTAGAGAATTTGAATTCATGTTTTCAAGGGGGTAATGGTAGTGGCCTCCAGGGACCACTGTGTGTTCCAAAGTATAAGAGCCTTTTGAGTAAAAGATCAGATTTGTGAAACAAAACCGAGACCTCATGTAGCTTCTGACAACCAGCCCTTCCCAGGCCCTGAAGGGAGAGCCCCTGGCCTATGTGCTCGGCGCTCCGCTCAGCTGTGGAAGGGGCTGTTCTGAGTCCTCCAGCAGCTGTCCTCTCTGTCTCTTCCCTGCTTCAGACGTTCTACAAAGTTAATTCCACCCCTTTAGCAGAGGGCAAGACCTACATTTTGTGCCACTGGGAACCCCTGGGGAGTCAGGGGTGCGGCTTTTTGATTAAATAATGTGTGTCACGGGTAAAACACGGGACTTGAAATTGAAAAGCTACATTCAAACCTAAGCTGATACTTAGGCCACACATTTATCTTGTTTTTGTCAATGGACTTGTGCAAAGACTAGGTAGTAAATGAAATTTTTTGGAAAAATGAATGTTGAACAGATGAGACATTTGCCCTTGGATCAGTGCCCACTATTAATAATTTAGACCTCATCAAAGGTAAGCGCACAGCAGGACAAAGACCATATACTTTCAGGTCTTGGATAGAAAAGGGCTATTTCCAGGCCATTGGTAAACCTAAACGTGCACAGATGGTCAGCTTCAGTCTTTTGCAGGGACCGCTCTGATTCTGCACGGTGGGGCTGCCCGCACCAAGCCAGCACGCCACACTGTGTAAAGGCAGGCCCTCCAGTTAGGGGCCACAAGAAAAAGCTCAAGATCTCCACTGCGCAGCCCTAGCGTGGGGTGTGTTTAGCGTCCCCCCAAGTAAAGACAAGCTTTTATTACCTTGTCACTCTTCCACTTTGTCTTAAGACAAATGCCACATATTCTTGAACATCTGGTTTTATTTGTGACAGTAGAAAGTGGTCCCAATTACAAAGGAGAAGAATGAGGTCCCCAGCAGCAGCAAAGAAACTCAGGTGAGACAGCATCGGCTTTCCCTCATCCGGCAGACATTGTCTGTGTAGTTTCATAAATGGGGAAAGAAGCCTGACAAGGGCGAAGAGACCCTGCCTGGGTGGCATGAGGAGTCAGCCTCAGAGCCAGGGCTGCTCCAGGCTCTCGGCCACGCCAGAGTGGCCGACCTACAGGGAGCCCTTGATCTTCCCTTGAGACGCTGCAAGGCACTGCCCTGATTCCTCGCTTTGGAGAAGTGGCTAACCAGAGCACACTGGGAGTAAAAAAAAGAAAAACTCCAAATGGTGAAGGTTATTTTTTTTCTTTTTTAAAAAATTTTATTTATTTTTAGAGGGAGGGGAAAGGAGAGAGAAAGAGAGGGAGAGAAACATCAATGTGTGGTTGCCTCTCATGCATCCCCTACTGGGGACCTGGCTCACAACCCAGGCATGTGCCCTGACTGGGAATCAAACCAGCGACCTTTCAGTTCACAGGCCCGTGCTCAATCCACTGAGCCACACCGGCCAGGGCACCATTTAATAAGCATTAAATCATGTAAACTCAAGATATATTTTGCAAGTATTATATACTGGGTTATTCAAGAAGCAAAAAAAAAAAAAAAAACCCAGTGCAAGTTGGTAAATGGGCTATAAGGTCCCCAAGTAGCTAATGTGAAATCTCATCTGTTAATGTTCAGAGGACGTGAGCCAGTTTCCAAAACACTTGCTTTGTCACAAATAGTAATGTGAAGTACAAACACTGGAAGTCTGTGCTTGTAATAGCCTCGAACCTAAGAACTTACACACGTTTAACACGTTTACAAATGTCTGTCACACAATCCTTTAATAAAGCAGAATCAGGCTGTGGGAACACTAGCTATTTTCATGCAAGGATAAAAAGGCTAGACTTCACAGATGTTTTAGTTACAAATCCCTCTTGTCTAGAAGAGTAAAAGGGTCTAATTTGTTAATATCAGGCAGCCTCTTAGGTTTATTACTCCTCAATTTACGTAATCCACACTCCAGAAGGACCAGGCCCAGCACACGGCTGTCTGTCAATAATTACGACTCGTATCATAGCTCCAAGTTAATGGAATGAGACTGTGGGAAAATAGATCTTTGAGGCCAGATTAATTTGTTTTTTAAATAAGTAGTATGGAATTACTTAATATGGCATGGAAATCACTGTTCTCCTCGTCTAAAAAGAACATGAATGTTTACTACAAGCATCCATAATCTTTATCCTTAGGGAATATTTATCTCAAACTGGTACTTTTGTGTGCACATCTGTGGAAGACTAGCTGCCTGCTTCCAGTCTGCTTTTCTGAGATGTGGTCTCTGAATAGGCAGAAACCAAAAAGAAAGAGTCCTGACATTCCTAAGAATCTTCAGTAAAAAATAACCAAAGCTACAACTGGACAGATGAGTAGAATCATGGAGGAATTACAATAGTTAAGCCCCTCAAATTTTTAATGTTCTTAGATGCCGTCCATTTTTACTTCAGCATGTTAAACCTTAGCTTCCAGCTCAAAAGCCCACTGCCCCCCACCCCCACCCCAACAGAACCAGTAGGTGCGTCTTAAGCAAAAAATGTGAACATGCCGAAATGACAATTCCCCAATGCTAGCACACTTCAAAGGCACAGATCAGACTGTCCGGGGAATCTGTAAAAACAGTACAGCCAGGTTCTGGGGTCTCCTGAGCTTCATCAAGCTTGCAACCTGCTGTTGGAGAAAGAAAAGGGGGCCTTCACATTTTCTGAGCCCGCGACGGAGATGACTAGCTCTCCCAGCCCTAGCTGATGTCTGTGCACTTGAGCCAGATGCCCTGCCATTGTGCGCAGAGTCAAATGGCGACAATCCGAACAGTGGGACCCAGAGGAAGGCAGCTGGCCTACCCTTTTCCCACACATGCGGGCCTTGTTTTCAGTGGAGTCACAAGAGGAACTGCGGAAATCCACTACAGTAAGCACGGCAGGATTGCAGCACACGGCCTCCTCACTGCTTGCTTTAGAAATAGAAACGTGTACATGCAAGTTAGGATCCAGCGGTCAGGCGCTGTATTGAGAGGCAGGGGTGGAAAATCAGTTTAGTCTCCTGGAGTGTTCCTTAACCTCTCCATTCCCCCTGAAAACAAAACCACCTTTCTGACCCGCTCACACACAATTTGCACTCCCCACTGTGATGCAGCTATGACTCGGCATCAGGGAGCTGGAAGTCCCACCTGGTGTTTTTCTCTACCTCCAGGTTATTAAGATGATTTTAGGATCCACTACAAGGAAGAAAGTGTACAGTTAATGCAAAACTCTATTTGCTTCCCAACGTGGAAGATGGAAAGTAAAAAAAAAAAAAAAAATTATTTATTCACAAAGTTTGCAAACCCTGCGTTTTGTCAGCAGGTGGCAGCATTGTCTGTGAGTTGCTTATTTCCACAGGAGCAGGAACCACACCTTGCTCCCCACCGCAAATGCCCTCTGGTCACCTCCCGTCCCTCTCCCAGCCCCCACACACCCCTGGAAATAATTTCCCCAGGGTGTAAGAGTTGACAAAAGAGGAATTTCATGACGCCAGAAAGATGAACCGGAATATTAAAATATCAGTTAAACAACTCAAAGGAACCTGGGTGCTGAGCACTTTGTCTTTGGAGCAAGTTAACAGATGCAACATCCTCACAGCGTCCGGGCGCGGCTGGCAGCTCTGCCTTTGGCCGCCGTGGGAATGAAACACCAGCTTCTCTTTTCTCTCAAAGACTGTCCCGTACAAACCCTGTTAGACTGTCATGTTTGGGAAACAGGAGAGAACAGATGGGGGAGATTTTACAGTCGTACCTGAAGATAGAAACTTTAACAGCAAGAGCAAAGGTACTATTGTCTGTGATGAAAAATTCTAGAGATCTGGGAAAAAACAAGGAAAAGCTCAGGCTGTCCTGGGTAATGAAAGTGTGAGTCTGAAGGGCAGCTGGCACCGATGTGGAATGAAAATGGGAAGGTGGAAGGCGGGGATCCCCTGTGGTTGCTCCTACAAGCTGTGTTAGCGGGATGGGGCACAACTCATTAGCAGGGTGACACAAAGGTCATTTTTGGTTGGAGAACCAGAGAAACGAAAGGAAAAGCTTCTGGAACTCAGGGCCCAGACAAGAAGCAGATTACCATTGCTGGCGCCACTCACGAAGGTCTTACAAAAGCAGACGATCTCCTGGGGCGCTTCATGGACACCCTTGCTGAACTGTGCTGTTGTTAGTGACCATACCGAATAAACACAGACTCGGGGAACACAACCCACATAAAGTAAAGAGGAGGCAGGGGAGAGAAGGAGACCATGTATCTATCACTCCACACAAAGCTGAGGAGGAAAAAGCACTGGGCAGGCTGAGGAGCCAGAGTGACAAAGACACAGGGCATGAAATTGAGTGAGGGAAGTAGGAACCATTACCAACCAGCAGTTCCTAAAAGTGGTCCGCAGGGTGAACCAGAAGGGTTACAGCTTTCCTGGGCTAGCACATGCCTTTAAGAAGACGGCCCTCTTTCTTTGGTTGTTTGAATCTGATCTGAGACAAAAATTTCAACCACCAGACCTCCAGGCTGGCCCACGGTGAACCTGTGACCGAGGGCCTGGATGGTCAGTGATGGCCCCACAGACGGAACATCCTGCTCTGGTAGGTGAGCTGCACTGCCCCGCCCTCCTCAGCCACCGGGTCCCCGGTGCACTCCTGGCGCCAGAGGGAACGCTGTGTTTGATCCACTACCCCATTTTCACACGGAACAGGCACGGACAAGTCTACAGGGAGGAACAGAAAGCGAGTGTTTCCAGGGCAGGCTGCTGGGGACATCCCTCACACGGGCTCTCTGGGCAGCCGTGGGCTCCAGTGGCCTCAACACTGCCCACCAGCCCCACACCCGTCCTGGCCAAGAAGACACAACTGACATCCCTGGTCCTCGCAAGAACACAAGAGATCCCATTTCGGGTGACGCTCCCCAAAGCCCCGCCCTGGTGCACAGCCGCAAGTGCACCAGGCCAGAATCCTCCTTCGCAGGCTCGGCAGCCACTGCTGCCGCCTTCCCAACCTTCCTGTCCTCTTAGTCCCACCCCCCAAAAATAAAGGTGTCCACACGGGCCTCCATTTGCTCTTGACAGTAACCAGCACGGCTACTTCCTCGGCCCTTGGTTTTCTATTGTCCCACGTGTGGAGACTGAGGAAGGGCACGGAGAGGGTTGCGGTGGGGGGGGGTTCCAGGTGACGCGGATGCACACGACCCGCAACGAAGCACTCCCAGCAGGTAGCATGCATTACCCTGCAATTCTCCCTGAGCTGGGTTGTTTTCCACTTGATGGCCCCGTGTGCCACTCTGAAGCCCGTTCGTTCCCAGTCCTGTGTCCACTGGCACTTCTGCACCTGCCAATAACTTCGGGGAAACTAAGGCACGTGAGTGCAAGTGGCTGCAAACACCTTCCCACCCTTCCATCAGGGCCTGAAACAAGCCTGCTAATGCTAATCTACCCCTTCACTCGCAGCTCAACAGCTTTTCTCCCTTAAGCCCCTGATAATGGTTTTACTAAAATCCCTTTTTGATGGAAAAAAATCCCAGCTGGACATTTCAGGCCTCTGCACAATGTACAAGTCTGCAGGTCCTTCCCCTACCTCACAAAGGCCTCTAATCAAGTGGAAAATGTGCTGGAGGCCAGAGGTTTGGGTCTGCAATTACTTTTTAAGGGATTACTAGTGAAGAATAGGGGGCAGTGAGGGCCTCCCTCCCGCTTTGTTTTCCGTTTGGTCCTGCTTTTGGACACGTGAGCCAGGGGCAGCCGTGGAGCTCTCCAGCACAGGAGGCTCGTCTCCTCCTTCTCTGGTGGAAGGGTGTCACCTTCGAACATCACCGCTGCGAACGGGCTGAGAGACTTTGGGAGCAATGCGCAGGTCCCATTCTGACCCTACTTCAGCCTGTGTTTGGGAAACCGCTATGGAAGAGGATCTGTGTGTGGGGAGAGCGCCCATTTGTTGACCTCTAACCCCGCTCCCTAGGCAGAGGGGAGAGTTCCAACCGCATCCACACACTGCTAAGATTGAGAGCATTCCCCGGGGCTTCCCAGGCTGGGGAGGGCAAAAGGTCATGTTCCCAATCTTGCCAGATATCCTTCGTCTTATTTGTACACGTTGACCCTTCCCCTCAACACTGAGCAAATATCCACGAAACTCCTAATGTAAAACACGGATAAAAATATAAAATCCTAACCTCTTTTATTACCCTGTTTGGAATCTTTATTTAAAAATGTGCACTACAGGAGGGAGTCTGTTTTCTCCATCTATCATGAAGGACCTTCTCTGATGTCATTTACACATGAATGTTCATGAAGGATTAACTGATAAAGATGAACATTTCAGGCTGGCCCGAAGTTCTAATTCTATTTCAGCACAGGAGACTGCTCATCCTTCTAAACCTAGCTGGTTAGTGACATATGCAAATACTCAGTAAAAAGGAAACGATGACAAATTCCTAAACTCATTCTGGGATGACCAGGGATTAGGCAGATCAGCTCTGAAAGTTAAAAGTCAGCATACACTTCAAAATAAATACCAGGCTGGATTATAATTTTCAGGTCCTTTCTTCAAAGTCCCTAAAATACCTCTGGCCAAAAACAAACAAACAAAAAACCGACAAACCCCCCCAAAGCCAACTGAAGTCTGCTTTCATGAGTACAAATACCTTATTGACACGTGTGCTTTAATTGTTCAGCTCTCCCTTGGAAGAGCCCTGAACAGTTGGGAACTGTAAGGAGAGAAGCCCAATTATTACATTTACAGTCTTGCATTTAACACTTAATGCAGACACCACGCTAGTATTTCACTATGCCGGCCTTCACGCTCCTTCCGGTGTGTGTTTTCGGAGGGGACCATCTAGATTCCCCAAAGAAAGCAGGTGAGGGCGGAGCCCCTGGAGCCCCTGGAGCCCTCCTCCTGAATGAAGGCGGTCAGGCTGCCGACCGACTCCTGCTGGCTGTCAAGGCGCCGTGACAGTTTTCTCCAGGAGTGAACAGTCTCCCTGCCCTAGATGAAGATGGACTTCTTCAAAGAGGTGAAGTGCGACGTTCAAGAGCATCAAAGCAGACCGTGGCGCATCTCTAAAGCAGGGCCTAAGAGGCCTGGCTTGAGATAAGTCTGCCTTACGGGGAGTCGCTCCGAGCTTCTCCCCCGGACACGCCTCCTGAACCACGCTCAGAATGCCTGTTCACACCTGTGCGCAGCTTGTCATCATTGGCTTGGTGTTCATCGACAGGCTTATACTGCTCCGCTCTTTCAACAATCTACACTGAACAAAATACCAGTCGTTTTAGAAGTCGCTCTTCCTACCAACAACAATTTGGGGGAGAGTAAAATAGCAACTTGGAAATAATAATTTAATAAAACAGTGATGACGATGCACACCTCAGATTTTTCAGAGCAGTGGAAAAAATTTGGAATGTAAACATCTTGCAAACTCATTCGATCATCCAGACATCTAAAAATCAGCTTAAGACCAACTTCCTTAATTTTCTATTAAAAAAACAAGATGAACATATTTAGAATTAAGCACTAAGTATGGGCTTTCAAATTAAGAACATTTTGTTCAAGGTCTAAAGCGAAAAAGAAATTATATCTTGAGGTTGAAACGCCATCAGCCCCAAGTTCACTGTGTCCAGCGGGCACACCCGAAACAGCCAGGAAACGCCCTCCAGGCCACAGAGACCATTTGCAATACTCTGCCTCCAGACCGCACCAAGTGGGCTCACGTACAGGCAGGAAGGGAGCCTTACTTCTTGGCGGTATTTTTTCTAGCTCCTTCTCTCATGCCCTTGGTAACCAAAGGCTACACGTAACTCCTGCTCAAATTGTCTCTGCTGTATTGCTTCATTATTTCCGAAATCCTCCCTGTTCACTCGTCATGTACGTGCTTATCATCCGGGCCACCTAACTCTCTAAACGACCATCTCACCTCCATGCCTAGCAGTCTCCTGTCCGCACCCGCAGGCTCTGTGGGAACGGCTGCATTGCCGACTCTGGCTCCCGGCTTCCCCGCTCTGCCCGCCGATCCATCCCCAGCACCTCCCGACCTTCCAAAGGTCTGGTGGCCAGGTGAGTGAGAATTGTCATTACTGTATTTGGCTGGCTATCTCTACACCACAGTTTTAAAATATCATTTTTACTAAGATATGCCTATGTAAGGCCATCCTTAAAAGTGATACATTAGGTCCTTATTTTTTAAAATCCTTATTAAAAACAGTTGTCCAGTATAGAAAAATTTGGATGACAAGGCAAAACTGCCCATCAATCCTCATGTAATGCCACTGCCCTCCCCTAGGATGACCCAGGTGACAGAGCGGGCTGGATCCATTTGGGCCCCACTCCAGCTTTCAGAGTGGCCAACAGTGGTGACAAATGCCTCAAATGTCAGTCTGATAGAGAATCATCTTATTAATTTGTATGAGATCTTGAAATTAAGCACATGTCAGCACAGGTTAAGCCCCGGACAGACCTCTGGCAATCAGGCAACATTAAGAATCTCTCTCCCCAGGTCTCCTGCATAAGAGTCTCTTCAAGTCCTTCCCTGGGAACCATATGAGTTTATCTGCACTGGTCCTGGCAGCCCAGTGGTAGGGCTGATAAAGCTTGTGCTTGGCTGCATCAATCACAGCACTAAAATTACTTGAAGAGCCTATAAAAATGCTAACAAATATTCCTTTTGACCAACCCACACAACCCTCATTCACAATCACAAAATCCTGCTGGTTTATTGGGATTAACGGCTAACTAACAGTTACCATGCTAGAGTTTATGAATGACTTTTTAAAAGTGCAAATTAGTGTGGATTCAAGGCTGTCTTTCACTTAGTAAATATTTATTTGGCATCTATTACAGGCTGGAGTCCTGTGCCAAGGGCTGGGGATGCAGAGTAACAACATCTCACACTACTTGTGGAGGTCAGCTTTCCTGAGTGGGGCAGAAGGCAGTGGGGTCTCATGGGGACCTGCTCCCAACCACAGCCTGATGCATCTGTGCTACAGCCGGTAATCTAGATGTGCCCATGGGTGTGCGTCCCATGCACGTTCATTAGGAAGAAAATAAAAGACAAGTCAGGGTGCCGTTTCAGAGTTCTCCGTGCAGGCGGGAACCAGCCAGTGGTGGATAAGGAGGCAAAACTGAGGTTGGCACAAGCACAGAGCTGACCTCCCTCACTTCCACGGAGGGTGATGCCTGCTCCCGTTCCACGCCTGAACTGCTGACCTCTGGGTCTCTCCCCCAGCTCCTCCCGCCTGCCCTTGGTGTCTATTTCGACTGGATTTCATTGCTACAGAAGTGTTGAGTGAAGGGCCAAATGAGTGCCCAACAGCTTGCACTGCCCCCACCCCACCCCACCCCAATCCCTAGGACTGTCACCTGCCTTTTGAGGGTCAGCTTAGCCCGCCTGGGCGTTATCAATCAGCACAGACTGGAGTGTCCAAGGGTCAAGCCAAAGCAGGTCCTTGACCTAAATGACTACGGGGGTGGGCAAAGTAGCTTTACGGTGTGTATGTGTGTTCATTCTTGCATTACTACTGACTAATTACTGTGTCATTCATCTGTATTAAGGCTGTAAACCTACTTTTGCTCTCCCCTGCATCTGAATTATTTTCTGCTTCATCTCCAGGAATTCTGTTTTATTAGAGAAAGGGTCTGTGAGAAGAAAAGGAAATATTTAAGGTTTCCTCCTGCTGTTCAAAGCCAGTTCAATGTGAACAGAAAGAAACCCACTGGGCTGTTTTGAGGCACCACATACAATTTGCCATGTGCCTCTCAGTGCGGACACAGACACCTGTGCCGGCGGCCCTCACAGCAAGGGAGGTGCCCCTGCGCCGCTGCTTCAGGACAGGACCTTTTCTACCCGAGATCCTGCAAAGGAGAAATTTCATGGCCAACCTGCACACCCTCTGCAATGGTGCTCCAGGACCCAGGTGCAGACAGTTCTCCAAAGACACTGCCACAGAAGACGGCAGCCCCATCACTGTGCGCCAGCATGCCCGTGCAAACTGATCGCACACACTCCACTCACTATTTTCTCCTGAGAAACCACCAGGTGCCTTCATATGCTCCCACAGCTGTCAGCTCCAGACACCGACGCAGAGCATGGACAGGTGCCAACTGCCACTCCAGGGGCACGGGTGGCAGAGTGCTGGGGTGGAGGGGGTGACTGGGATCCTAGAGAGTCCTACTGAGCATTAGAGTGGAGGCCGCAAGCACAGTATCCTCCCTGACCAGTGAGGAAGATCCTGAGGGCGCAGTGTTAGTATTTCACAAAGTGCCATTAGATCTACACAGCCAAAGATCTATGCTTATGGCTGGAATATTCAGGACAGAGGTAGAGATAGGGAGGGAGGGAGGGAAGAAGGGAAACTTCTCTTTGCTCAACTTTAATCAGCATCTCCTGAGACACTGGACCACTTTCATCTCAAAGTGAAATAAAGAAACCCCAGTGAACAATGGAGGACAAAGCTGTGAGGGATGTTTAGTTTTATTTTAGTAGAAGTTTTTCCTCTCTTGGGGTTTTGCTTATCTGTCTATATACGTCCACAGAAAATATTATTCTTAGAGTCCACAGAGTCTGTTCACGTTTGTCTGTACAGACTCTTAAAGAGCAAGCCGGGAAACTTTTGATATGTACTGTTGTAGCCAAATGATGTGTTTAGACCTTCCCATCAGTTCAGGACTGAAGTGTTCATCATTACTGGCCAAAACGTAGCTTTGAAATCCATCCTTAATTCATCAAAGTTGACTTGTAAAAGAAGGCCCCTAACTTTTCCGATGAACTCCTATCAACACCTTCCCGGGGGCTGTGGCCAGACCCAGTCTCTAAGGAAGGCAGGACCCTGCTGACCGCATGTTGGCATGACAGTGTCCCCAAAGCTTCCTGCCCACATCCAGCCGGCAGCTCAGGCACAGGGTGGGACTGTAAGGCTTCGTGTGGTTTATTATCTCTGATGCTCTGGGACCTTTGAGGCCCCGAATTTCAGACCCCACAGAAGAAGGTTCTAAAGACTCCTTCAGCTGCTCAGCTGGGGTGGCCCTTCCCAGCTCTCAGCTGTACTCACTATCTCTGTTTCCCAAGGCACGTCCTTTGCCAGCAGCCTCAACTTACCCCAGCTCCTCGTTCACACCACTGTTTCCCCAGATGGGTCTTCGGGGGCCTACATAAGAGAAACCGACCTGCCTGCGAAAAAGGCATTTGGCGCCAGGGTGTGGGGGTAGGAGAGCTCCTACAATCTAAAAATTCTACAATCTAAAAATGTACTCAGGTCATACTGCTATGCTGCTTAAAAACCTCCACCAGCTTTCTGTTGCATAAACAATAAAGTCCCAACTTCTTACAGGAGTGTATGCCTTCAGTGTCCCGTTACTCCTCATCCTCACTTCCCGCCAGTCCTCATTCTCCTAGAGTCCTGCCTCCGTTCTGATCACATGTGGTACCCCCCACCCCAGGCCTGGAAGGTTCTCCCCTCCCTGTATGAGTGGAGGGTTTATCCTTATCCTTCAAGGCCTGGCTCACATCAACTCTGTAAACCTTTCTATTGCTTTTTCCTCTGGGTCCCCGCACGTGTCAGAGGCTGTGACGTCAGCGCTCCGGGCACTGCCCTGTGGTCTTCCTGTGTTACTCGCTTTCCCCAGAAGGGTCTCCTAGTCATGGGTGGTCAGAGCGGCACTCAACTGAGAAGCAGAAAAGTTTCTACCAGATGCCCTGCCCTGGTGAATGAAGCTTGACCCAGTCCCACAAAGCGTGCAGCCTTGTGGGAGAGAGAAATAATTACTAAATAATTTCCATGTGTGGTGAATATTTTGAGCAAAAAAGTACCTAGTACAGGTTGCGGGTGAGGAGCCCAAGTCAAGAGGACCTACGCTGGTCGAGGGTCAGAGACTGCTTTCCTAGCACCGTTGCTTGCACACTGGGAAGTTCTGAACAAATTTTTTAAAGTATTTTACTTGCTTATTTTTAGAGAAAGGGGAAAGGAAGGAGGAAGAGAGGAAAAGAAACAAGATGTGCAAGAGCAATATTGATCAGTTGCCTCTCCCACGTACCCCCAACACTAGGAACCCGGCCCACAACCCAGACATGTGCCCTGACCAGGAATCGAACTCGCCACCTTTCCGTCTACAGGCTGGTGTTCAATCCACTAAGCCACACCAGCCAGGGCTGAATAGTGTTTTGATCAGATCAAAATGGTCCTGCATTGAAAGGGACACATTATTTGCATTGCAATGTTCCCTGCATCAGATTGCAAAGCTGGAATCTTTCCAGGATGAAAAAGGGTTCTGTATCTTGATTGTGGTGGTGATTTCATGAGGGTATACATCTGTCAAGACTCACCAAATTGTATATTTTACTTTTTCAAAGATTTTATTTATTTATTTTTAGAGAGAGAGTAAGGAAGGGAGAAAGAAAGGGAGAGAAAAATCAATGTGCAAGAGAAACATCAATCGATTGGTTGCCTCTTGCACACGCCCCAACTAAGGACCAGCTGCAGCCCAGGTATGTGCCCTGACTGGGAATCGAACCTGTGACCCTTTACTTTGTCTCCTAGTGGAACAATGCTCAACTAACTGAGCCATGCCAGTCAGGGCCATAATGCATATTTTATTTTATATTTTTAAAAATATTGTTGTTTTTTTATTTTATTTTTTACAGATTTTATTTATTTATTTTCAGGGAGAAGGGGGGAGAGGAAGAGAGGGAGAAAAATATCAATGTGTGAGAGAAACATCCATTGGTTGCCTTTCACATGTCCCCCACTGGGGACCTGGCCCGCAAGCCAGGCATGTGCCCTGACTGGGAACCGAACCAGTGACCTTCTGGTTCACAGATGGGTGCTCAGTCCACTGAGCCACACCAGCCAAGGCATATTGCATATTTTTAATGACAGCAGTTTGTTATATATAAATTACATCTCAATAAAGTGGTTATAAAAATGTTTCATCCACCAAAACTGTCACATGCATTTGCATATGCTCACCTAAAACGCTCTGTCACTGCCTGTCTGCTTGTAAATCTTCCCTTTTCCTTCACTAGGCCATGAAGTCTTTCCTGACTGACCCAGGCAAACCTGGGTGCCGCTTCTCTCATGGCCCACAGTGTCAGTCACCACCCCCCCCCACCCTTGGTGATAGGTCTCCGAAAGCCCCTTGGCAGGTAAGGAACCTCAGACTCACAGAAATACTGGTGTGAGGTCTCAAATGGCTGGAGTGCAGGAGATGTCTTCATTTTGGTGACCCCACACTCAGGGCAGTGCCTGGCAGAGAGCAGGTGTTCAATGAATAGCTGAGGAAAAGTGGAACAGAAGATACCTACTCTTCACATCAGGCTCAAGTGATTCTTACTTGAAGGCAGACGGAGCTATTAATAATGACCCTAAGGGGGGCAGGGCCATCTTGAACTAACCTAAGTGAGAAATCTATTAAAAAACCAGATTTATTAAAAAGTCACTCTTGGATAACTGCTGTGTCCCTGTCCCGAGGTAACCATTTCAAAGTCAAAGAAACAACATGATATGATCAGAATATTTCAAGTACCCATTTTTCAAGCAGTAGGCGCTTGATGAGCTATGTTGCTTAAGCTGTGCTGGTTAAAAAAGCATCTCATAACTCCCGCCATACAAATACACACTTTTGGAGATATTCGTAAATGCAGCTACAACTCTAAGGCATATGCAAGAGTCTAAATAGGGTTTGCAGGACTGTCTAGTCAAATGATCATGGCGACAACCGAGTTTTTAAAAAATTATATTTTATTGATTATGCTCTTACAGTTGTTCTGATTTTTCCCCCTTTGTCCCCCTCCACCCAGCAACCCACTCCCTCAGGCAATCCCCCACCATTGTTCATGTCCATGGGTCATGAGTAAAAGTTCTTGGGCTACTCTATTTCCTATTCTGTACTTTACATCTCCGTGGCTATTCTGTTACTACCTATTTGTACTTCTTAATCCCCTCACCTCTTCACCCATTCCCCCAGACCCTCCTCCCATCTGGAAACCATCAAAATGTTCTCCGTATCCATGATTCTGTCTGTTCTTCTTGTTTGTTCACTTAGTTTGTTCTTTAGATTCAACTGTTGATAGATATGTATTTATTGCCATTTATTATTCATAGCTTTGATCTTTTTCTTAAATAAGTCCCTTTAACATTTCATATAATAATGGTTTGGTGATGATGAACTCCTTTAGTTTTCTCTTGTCTGGGAAGTACTTTATCTGCCCTTTGATTCTAAATGACAGCTTTGCTGGGTAGAGCAATCTTGGCTGTAGGTCCCTGCTTGTCATGACTTTGAATATTTCTTGCCAAATCCTTCTAGCCTGTAAAGTTTCTTTTGAGAAATCAGCTGACAGTCTTATGGGAACTCCCTTGTAGGTAACTAACTTCTTTCCTCTTGCTGCTTTTAAGATTCTCTCTTTATCTTTCACCTTTGACATTTTAATTATGATGTGTCTTGGAGTGGGTCTCTTTGCATTCATCTTGTTTGGGACCCTCTATGCTTCCTGGACTTTCATGTCTATTTCCTTCACTAAATTAGGGAAGTTTTCTTTCATTATTTTTTTCAAATAGATTTCCAATTTCTTGCTCCTTCTGTTTTCCTTCTGGTACCCCTATGATGCAAATGTTGGACCTCTTGCAGTTGTCCCAGAGGCTGCTTATACTATCCTCATTTTTTTTTTAATACATGAGACTTTTTATTTATTTATTTATTTTATTACTTTATTTTTAAAGAGGGGAATGGAGAGAGAAAGGGAGAGAAATATCAATGTGCGGTTGCCTCTCATGTGCCCCCTACTGCGGACCTGGCTTGCAACCCAGGCATGTGTCCTGACTGGGAATCAAATTGGCAACCTTTTGGTTCACAGGCCGGCACTCAATCTGAGCACTGAGCCACACCAGCCAGGGTGATTCTTTTTCTTCTTGTTCTGATCAGTTGTCTTTCTGTTTCCGTATGTTCCAAATCATTGATTTGATTCTCGGCTTCATCCACTACATTTATTTCCCTGTAAATTGTTCGTTATTTCAATTAATGTATCCTTTATTTCTGACTAGATCTTTTTTATGCTGTTGAGTTCCTTGAGCATCCTTATAACCAGTGTTTTGAACTCTGCATCTGATAGATTGCTTATCTCCATTTCATTTAGCTCTTTTTCTGGAGTTTTGATCTGCTCTTTCTTTTGGGCCTTATTTCTTCGTCTTCTCATTTTGGCAGCCTCCCTGTGTTTGTTTCTATGTATTAGATAGATCTATTTTGACTCTGTGTCTTGGTTGTGTGGCTTAATGTAGTAGGTGTCCTGTAGGATCCAATGGCACAGCCTCCCTGATCACCCAAGCTGGGTACTCAAGGTGCGCCTTTCATGAGGGCTGAGTACACCCTCTTCTTATAGTTGAGCCTTGGTTGCTGTTGGCAAATCAATGGGAGTGATATACCCAGGTCAGTGAGCTGCAAGGACTGCCTATGACCACTGAGCACCAATCTCCACCCTACATAAAGTGTCAGCTGTGCAGAGGCAGGGTGTTGGTGCTCCAACATGGTCTGTAGCTGTCCACTGGGTGTGCTGGCCATGGGGTTTCCCAGGTAGTGCAGGCCAAGGTCAGCCCCCACCTGTGTTTTGCCTGGGGACACCCTGCCTGAGCTTTAAAGCAATCTGACTGCTACTTATGCTGGGCTTGGAGATTCCCAGGCAAAACCAAGCTGTGAATCTGAGCTGGCTGTTGCTAGTGCCAGGCCTGGGTCTCACTGAGTCCAGCTGTTGTTGTTTGAGAGGATTTAGGAAGTTGTGAAGCAGGAGCCAAGACCAGCCACTCATATGGAAAAGCAGCTTGGGTGGGCCTGTAAATTGGGTGAGGTAGAGTCTCTGGGGATTTCCAAGGTGGGTCCAACAGTGTTAGCCAGGTTGATGGAGTCTCAGATATGGCACCAGCCTGCCGGCTCTGTGGTTCTGTGGCTCTGCGGGGGGAAGGTTCAGGAAAAGGACATTGGCCTCTGCTTACCTTGGAAACAAACACTTCAGTTCCTCCCTGTGTACCACTGGTGCCTTTCAAGTTGCTACCCTGGTGCTGGAGCCCAGCGGGAGTGAGTCTGAGTAGGTGAGTCTGTGTGTGGGTTCTTTAAAGGGAACTGCTTAGGGCTCCAGCAGTTTCTTCCACCAACTCAATCCCTGCTGGTTTTTGCAGCCAGAAGTTGTGGGGACTTATCTTCCTGGCACTGGAACCCTGGGCTGGGGGGCCTGGTGTGGGGCTGAGACTCCTCACTCCTGAGATATCCCTCCCGAATTTTTATCTACCACACATGGGTGTGGGACCAGCCTGTTTGGCATCTGCATCCCTCCTACCAAACGGGATGGATGTGGTTCCTTTAATTCCATAGTTGTCAGACTTCCATTCAACTCGATTTCTGACGGTTCTGAGTGATGGTTGTTCTACATTTTAGTGGTAATTTTGATGTGGTTGTGCCAAGGGGCGAGCCATGTCTGCCTATGCCGCCATCTTGACCGAGGTACCACAACTGATTATTAACGATAAGTGCCACATATGGCGAGTACTGTTGACAATAACAGCATATTTAATTTGCCACTGTGTTGCAGTGGCCTCTCACCCAGAGGGTAAGAGGGGCTGAGCTCTGCAACCGCACTGGCAGTCTGGACTTTGCCCCACCATTGTCACTCCTCTCTCATTAGGTACCACTACCACCTGGGAGACCACCAAAGGGATAAGCATCAGGAGAGACAGTGGAGAACACCATTTGCATTATCATCAAAGATTTAGTGACTATTTAGTGTATGCTTGGATGGAAACAGGCAAAAATGGTAGGAAATGGTTTCTATCGTGCTTTGCTCATTTAGTCCCTGACCATCTCTTGCCTCACATTTTCTTGAAAAACCAGGTAAAATACTAGACCTAAGCCTCACCATTAGATCCAGGAAACAACCACAGGGAATCATAAAGAGTGAAGTAAATCTCAATGCAGCAAGTACGTTCTGCAGGTGCAGAGCACACACTGGTGCCAGCCCAAATCCCCTCACGGCCACTGCTTCAGAGCACAGGAGCCCACCTTCTGACACCAGACCCTGCATTTCTCTGCAAGCCCTCCTTGCTCATCCGGATAGGAATTCAACACCAGAATTAACACTCCCTGGGACAGCCCTCAGCCGATGACTGACAGGAGTTGGTACAGAACCACTCCAGCCCTTGGAGCGTGTGACCTATGCCCTGGCTGAGGTCCCCAGGGTATTCAACCCCAAGAGCCCCCAGTGGTAACCAGCATGGCAACCCACCCATTATTGGCTACCTTCCCTTAACCATCTCCCCCTCCCACTCCCTGACCAGTAGTAGCTCCCTCACCTCACAAATAATCTATACAAACAACCATTGCCCTTTCTTCAACCTACAAAGGAGAGAAAAATGCAAAGGAGGAAAACGATAACGCAAGACAAAGAGACAAATGAATTTACGTTCTCGTTCCTTTGACTCCCATACAATCTCCACAAACACATACACCTCTGCCTGCAAAGATAACACTGATCATGTCAGTATGTGTAGAAAGATGCATTCCATCTTTTCCTTTTAGTTCTGTATGGATTTTAATATATCCTTTACACCCCACATTTATGAAAATGTTTTTAATATGATTATTATGAGTACCTTATTAAAGATAATTATTCTTGGTTATTTTTAATGTCTCAGGACTATACTTTGTGCTGCCCAGCTCAAAGTGACCTCAAGGAAGCACGCTTTAATTGTACCTATGTATATGTATACCTGTATGTATGTTCATATACACACACATACACACACATATATAAAATGATAAATATATATCCCCAAGAAAGCAAACGACATCTACACAGTAATAGCTAGACACACAAGGAATTCACAACTCCCCAGAGAAAACACATCTGGATGACCCGTCTAGTAATTCTCCCCCTGAGATGTAGTAATATCTCCATATTTCATTCCCTGTTCTTTGCCTGAAACAGTTTCAATCACTTGACAAATCATTATCATTCATTAATAATGCTTACTGAGTGTCCATATGTGAAAGAAATTCACTACACATTTCACAGATGCAATTTCTTTCCCCACGGAGTTTTCATTTTAATGGGAACAATATAGAATCTATGTCTTCCTTTTACATATTCTGTTTTGGTTTGTTGTTATTTCTTGTTTTGTCTCTCTTTCTCTCTGTTCCAGACGAATAATTTCCTGTTTTCATAAACTAAGTTGGATCATTTCATCACCTCCATGAGTCAAGAAACACTATATGAAAGAACAATGGTCCACAGCAGACTGGGGACAGAAGACGGAAGGAAGCTGAGTCGAGGCAAACTAAGCTGGCTGAGCGGTGATGGCTTCGCCTCGCCGGTGTGGAGGAAAAGTCCTGGAGATGGGTCACCCTACACAGGGTAAAGGAAGAACCGCTGGGGACAAAAAGAGCACACATCGAGAAGAGGTCAAACTGGTAACAAGCAAATATTGTCCCATCATCACAGTTCTCATCGCCTCATCTCCAATCACCTTGTCGATATGATAGAGTCAAATTCTCTTGGTCCTGATTTCATAGCCACAGACACTGAATTCTGGACTACACAGCTTAGAAAGCCCAGACAGGTGGAATCTAATTTTCTATTCCAGAGCTCTCTACTAGGCCTGTCCTACTCCAGCCATGATGGTCAAGGTGTTGGAGAGCTGTGTCTCTTTTGACTGGTCTAGAAACTGCCGCCTGAGCCCAGACTTAGTCAGTCTGATAAGAATCCTCGCCCAACTGCCCAAAAGGTCCTTCTGGTTTGGATTCTAGCATAAGGGTCCCAAGGAATGAACTTCCCTACATGCTGAACCTGGATGATTCGGGCTATGGGTATAGGGAGCTTTCCTAAAAACACTATCCAGTGATAGAGACGATCTGATGGCTAGATCTTATATTGAATCACAAAGGTTTAGAAGTAGTGAAGGTCTAGTCCAGTGGTTTGTAATCTATTTTTTCAAAGAACTAGAACTCCTGCTTTCCCACTAAAATGGTATATTGAAGCAAAAGAAAGAAAAACTTTTATGCAGCTGAAACTTGGTGAGGGGAAGGGACTTCCACACTGGCCCTCAGTAAGGACTGTCTCATGAAGTTCTGTCTTAAAAACCACTTCTCTAACTCAGTCCCGCCATGTTATGGGCACACAGTTTCCTGACACTTAATCCTTTGCTCTTTTTGCTGTAACACCCTGTCTTTGACAAACTATTCTGAACCTATGGAATTACATTCGGCAATATTAAGCCACAAAAATTACTGACTCGATACTTTCATTAAGGAGTCCTTCCTGTTCATTTCCTGAAAATGAGAAGTTTTTAGTTCTTTGTACCACATTAATTCCAACTGGTAATTTTGACTGCCTCTTGGCAGAAGTAATACAGGTCAGATTCCATTAAACACATATTACTACAATAATAAAAAACCCTCAAACCCAGTTTATGATCTACATACTCCAGTAAGATTAATCAGCAAGAGTTTAGTATGATGCTAAAGTGTTTGGATAGTGTTTTAGATCTTACTATAAAAAGATTTTGCCTATATTGTGTATATTGGCCTCATGTTGGTAGATTCAATAACTCAGTCAGTAGGCGGCTTCCAAGCCCCTCACCATGTTATAAAACCCAACACGAGGACATACTACCAGATCCCTGAGGACCTTATTCCCATACTTCAGAGAGTTGCACCAGGTAGTCAGATATGACACATAATTTGTCACCCTAGCACAGAGAAGGGGACAGGAATTGGCAGCACAGCCCCCTGGGAGTGGGCTCTGTGATCCCAGCTTGGTGAGTAAGGTCTCCTGGGTTGTCTACAAGACCAGGGTTTTTATTAAAGTAATTACATTCAAAAGGAAACTACAAACTCACTAACACGAGCACTTTAGATCTTGCTTCCTGGCAACTGTTGTCAGTGTTGGCATAAGTAAATTCTTACAAAAATTAAAAAAAAATAATAACTACACATGTTTAAAGCCTTTTAAAAGAAGGGAAGATAAGTAAGAATTTGAAAGAAATGCATGTGCCTATTTGAAAAGCTGAAGGACAGGGTGGAAGTAGGTGTGGAAGGATGAGGTAGAGGTACCAGACTCTGAAAGCCTGTTGGCGGGTCGGGGGCAGGGAGAGGGTCCCAGTCCCTCTTACACATTCCCACACCACTGAGATTGGAGGGAGGGGCGATGCTGAGGTTCAGAAAGGGTTGGTCACGGAAGCAACAGCAATGAACAGGAGGCCACAGGAACGAGGAAACTGTCTACATGGAGTATAAAGTCAAGGCCAAGATCCAAGTAAAACATCGAACTGGAAAGAAAAAGAAGGAACAGAAACATTTCAGATGACAAAACTGAAACTCTGTCTCTGGCATGTGGCTACGGAGGTCTCCCCTTCATGCCTGACAACTAGAATCTGAGCCCTATCATTTCTAGACACCGAGTCCCTAACATGTGATGCCTCTGGTACAGATGGAACCCACCTACTGCGCAAGTGATCTGGGAAGGGGACTAGGGGGGTAGGGCCAACTCGCACCCCCTCCTGAGGTTTCTCAACCATTAGCTCACATTTGAAACGTGGTATTAGAACAGTTCATGCTGGGACACTCTCTGAACTCTGCTTGCCCCGGTCCTGGCACTTGTGCCCTACAAATGGAGGAGAATTTTAATAGCACTGAAAAAACAGGAGAAAGAGGGTGAAATCCTTGTAAAGCTTTTGACAGTATTGCATCACACACATATAAGCATGCGGTGTGGCATGTTCTATAACATAACACAATAGAACTTCAATAGAACAACCTTTTATCATACCCTCACGGAGTAGCAAGGCTAAGTGAGAGTTGAGAACCAAACTGAAGCTTCCGAACACCTGGGGTTTCTAAGTACCTTTGCACTCTGTATCAGTTTTGGAGTGACCCACAGCCTTCTGAACAGAATACAAAGAGTGTGTGAATTCTGCAGCAGTGTAGAAAGAGCCCTGGGGTTTAAAACTCAGTTATGCAAATGATTTGGTGTATAGCCTGGACCAACTTATCTGACTTCTAGTCCTCGGTTTCCTCATCTGTGAAATGGGAATACTGAAACCCACTTCACAGGGTCATGGCTGGGGTGAATGAAATGAGATGATCGATGTGTAGCATCTACTGTAGTGCGTGGTACACAGTGGATGCTTCATTTACTCAACCAATATTAATTGAGCACCATGCTATTTGCAAGGTACTACGCTAGGTGCTAGAAATAAAAATTAGCAAAGATAGCTGTGTATCTGTTCTCTCGGAGCTTTCGGTCTGGCTAGTTGTCCAGTCATTAATTAGTAACACTCATGGCCAATCGCTTGAGTGAAGCACACTGGTGGTCCTGCGTAGGTTACAAAGATCACAAGTGTGGTGGAGATTGTTCCTCAACTGCTTAAATCTGAAAAGGTAAGAGAATCATGACACCAGATGGCTGTGCTACCCATTAGGTGACCTTGGGCAAGCCATACAACAATTCTGGAGCTCGGTTTTCCCACAGGTAAAACACGAAGGTTGGACTGGATCAGTGGTTCTCAATCTTGGCTGTGTATCAGAATCTCCTAGAGAAGCTTTTAAAAGTACAGATTCCAGGGCCCCACCCCAGACCCGCCAATCAGAATCTCCGAGTGTGAGGCTCAGGGGTCTGTCATGATTTTTAAGATGTCCCCAAGTGGTCAGATCTAGACATTTTGGTCTTGGTCCATCTCCTAAGATCCCTTTTAACAGGAAAATTCTGTGATAAATTACCGTAACACAGAGCTAAAGCCAAGCACGCCACAGAAAAGGCACTGTCAAGTGCTATGAGAGTTAGGAAAGGGCAAGCATCAGCTGGGGAAGTGGTATTGTAGAAGTGGAACTTGAGCTGGGCCTTGGATGAGGGCTAGAATCTGAATTTGAGGAGACTGAGAAAGGGAACAGAATGGAGAATATAGAAGCCAAATATTTTGTTTGAATGGGAATGATGGGACGTGAGGTTGGCAATGCAGATTGGGACTAACTTCATTATGTCCTGCCCCTTCCCTGCCTCCCCCTCCCTCCCTCCCCTCCTTTCCTTTCCCTCCCTCCCTCCCTTCCTTCCTTCTCTTCATAATGTGACCATATTTGGAAACAGAGTCTTTACAGAGGTAATCGAGTTAAAATGAGGTCGATTAGGATGGGCCCTAATCCAATATAACTGGTGTCCTTATAAAAAGGAGAAATTTGGACACAGACATGCACAGAGAGAAGACACGGAGAAGCCACGCGAAGTGGAGGGCTGGCCTGTGCATCTACAAGCCCAGGAACACCAAAGATGGCTGGCAGCCCCCAGAAGCTAGGGCAGAGGCCTGGAGCAGGTTCTCCTGCATGGCCTCAGAAGGAACCAGCCTTGGTGAGGCCTTGATTTCAGACTTCCAGCCTCCAGAACCATGTGAGACAATCCATTTCCGTTGCTTTAAGCCCCCCAGTTTGTGGTACTTCGTTACTGCAGCCCTAGGGAACTAATTTGTAATGTGGTGATGGCAAAAGGACCAGAGGCAAAAGGGCTGTTAGAGAGTGTGTATCAAAGGCCTGGCAACTGATGTTCTGAGTTATGAGATCAGCCAGCTAATTCTGAAGCTGTGCCTGGCACCCCTCATTTGGTATCATCCAGCATCAGTACCTAGTTGCTGAGTAAGCAACGAGACATCCTGGATACCAGGAGGAGTAGAGATGGATTCTTGGGAAGAAGGGACGTGGGAAGTGTGACGAAGTGTAGGTTCAGTCTCAGACACATGAGCTTCTCTAGAAAGATAACTGGGGCCACCTGGAGCAAGTTTCAGCAACCATCCATACCGTGATAATAGGTTAGACGCAGTTAGAAAAATTATGTAGAAAAAAAAGAGGCCCAAAGGCAGACACACTAATTCAGGGTCTCAGAAAAGGACAAAGAGGAGAGGAAAGCCGACAAGTCCAGTGGCCCCAAAGACAGCAGGGATTCCAGGGGGAAGAGGACCAAGCTTTAAGAGAAAAGGAAAGGGAGACACGAGTTTTGACATGTTTCAAGTTCTTTTCTTTCCATACAACAATAGGTTGTTTTGTTTTTTTAAACACAAATCAATGACAAGTCTTGAATGGTTTTAAATGGAGCAGCTTTTAAATTTCCTAAATGCAAGAAAATCTTCTGGGGGAAAAAGTGTTACTGTTAATCCTGTGTTTCAAAAGCAACCTTAACCTAAAAATCTCGGAGTGCTGAACTAAGCAAATAATCTAGCAGGACATGTTCCCTCCCTAATGTCACAGATAAAAAGGCTCAGAGAATTAAGACTTGCAGTTCAATCTTACCTAGAAAATCAGGTTCAGGTGAAGAGCTGGGTGCTGGTTCTCTGGCAAATACATCAAAGCATCAGCCAGCTCATTCATTCATTCAACTTTTACTGACTGGCTGGCACTTCAGCAGAAGCAGAAAGGTAAATAAAATCATCAGGGAGCTTACAGTCTCATGGAGAAGACAGACAGGCCATCAGGCAGTTTAAAAACATGTTAAAGACCCTAATAGGCAAACTTTAAAAAACAAGAATGTCCTGCAGATGGGTGACTGGGTGAACAAATATGGTACGTACAGACCACGACACATGGAGACACCAGCGGGACACCACAGTAAGTGAAATAAACCAGACAGGAAAGGACAAATGTGGTGTGATTCCACTTAGGTGCGATGTACACAGAGCAGTCAAGTTCATGGGGACAGAGAATAGAACAGTGGCTGCCAGGGGCTGGGGGGAGGAGAGGGAAAATTGGGGAGTTAGTATTTAAGGGGTACAGAGGTTCAGTTGGGGGTAAGGAAGAAGTTCCGGAGATGAGCCGGGGTGGTGACGGTTTTACAACACTGAATGCACCTAAAGTCACAGACCTGCACACTGAAAAGTGGTTTCAATGGTAAATTTTAAGTTAATGGATATTTTATCATAATAAAAAAACAAGTAATGCTTGTGAACCTGCCCAGTCATTGAATACACTGAAGGTCTTCTTCCACGAGTCCCTGTGAGAACACGAAGCTCCTCCAGCTCGGGGAGTGGCCCAGCTCAAACGCCACCAGACGCCATGTGGAAAAAGAAGTATTCCGCCTTCTGCTGCCCAACTTGACAGCCGGGAGCATCCCACGGATCCGAAGACTCATGGAGGCCCTTTGACTGTGAACTTGTGTGTAACAGGTTCTTATCCTGTGCCATTAGGGATCAAATGAAGCTGACACAGCATTCCCGGGGTTCAGGAATTGCTGCCCCTCATCAGGGAGAAGAAAGGACTCTCCCAGCTGGCTCCCTCCCTCTCACTGCCACACAAGTGAAGCTCCTAACTCAGCCCTCTCAGGAAGGGGCCAAACTCCCACTGCAGCTGAGGAACCTGTCATTTCACTTGAACGGCATGTTACCATAACACTAATCAATATTGGTCTTAAAAGCTGGCATTCTAAATTTCTTTTTAATTTACTTTCTTTTCTTGTTGTTCAGTTACAGTTATCCCAGTTTCCTCCCTGCCCCGCCTAACCCCCCGCCCCACCTCAGTCACTCCCCACCCTGTTTGCCCATATCCAGGGGTCACCTAAACTTTCTTTTAATACATAAGAAAGGTATGGAGAAGTTAAGTGACTGACCCCATCAATAAGTTGATGTCAAATTTAAGTCAAGAGTCGAGGTATAAGCTGCTACGGCAGTACATATGACATATCAAGGTTTTTACTATAATTCATTAATCTTTGCATCTTTAAATATAACGTCTGGGTTTTATTTTATTACATGTTCATGTCTAGAAATGTTAGAAAATATGGCTAAGAAGTGGGAAGAAATAGCATGTAAAACCCTATCACCTAGAAAGAACCACTATTAACACTTCAGCATACCATTTTTAGCTGGAACATGCCCTATACTGATTTTTTAAAGTCCAACCCCTTGTTGAGGTATTTCCCATCTCCCCCGGTAGTACAAGTGGCACCGTGGGATCTAGAAGGAAGGCCCAGGGGGCTTCCTCACATCTCACAGCCTGTCAGGAGGGAAGTCAGAATCAAAATTCAATTCTCCTTGGTCATCTGAGCCTCCCTGCCACTCCAGTAACCATCGGATGATTAGAATCGTTGCCTGCCACAGCCAGAGTCCGGGCTGAAGCTACAGCCTCCTCGGAGATGGTTTCCGTTGTTTAAATGTTTGAGAGCCAGCCAGAGCCTGGCCTGGGCACTGAGCGAACATCTGGGTGAGCGACTGGCCAGAGAACCACCCGGCAGCTGGAAGCCATATGGGCACCGGGCCTCCTCAGCCAACAAGGCCTCCTACCCCTTCCCCCTCCCCACATCTCCCCTTCAAAGCCTTACACCCCTTCTTTTGCCAGATCACAGCGCTCCTTTGCTCCTCTGCCCTCCTCACGTCCCCACTCTGCCCAGGATAATAATTCCTTCCTCCTAGTTCCTTTCTTCCTTGTCACGTCCCTGTGGTCTTCCTTTCCCACTCTACTTGCACCTGGAAGAGTTTTTCCCTCCCTTGCTTGTCAGTCTGCTGGTTTCCTCTGTGCCTCCTCAAAGCCCTTGCTCTCCGAAAGGCTTCCACGGACTTCCCACCCTGAGGGCCTTCCTGCAGCTTCCTCTGACCAGCCAGTCTCACCATAAAAGGATCGCTCATTTACCAAACTCACCAAGACCGGTGCGGGGTCAAGCACTGCGCTGCTGCGGGCCCAGGATGAGTGACTACAAAGGGGCCTCCGCTCTGAGGGCCTGAGTCTGGTGAGGGGACAACCGAAGCCAACAGTCAAAGAAATGTGCTAGGTTGTACGTTGGAATTTTAGGTGTCAATGTCTCTGAAAGCACTGAGGAGAAAGCAGCTTTGCCCAGGGAGGTCAGCGAGGTGGACAGAAAGGGCAGTTCTGAGTGAGTCCCGGGGAGTGTGCTATCCTCTGGGCCCCCAAGGAGCACAGGGCACTGCGAACAGTGGGATGAGCGTGCGCCAAGGCCCGCGGCCGGGCGATCTGGGCAGGACGGGCTCGGCACTCCACATGCAGGAGGGCCACGCTGTGCTGCTCATGGGTCGCTTGTGAAAGGGTCCTACGCCGTTATGACCTCACCATATTCTGTGTCTAATTCTCATTTCCAGTCGGGAAAGTTCAGAACAGATTTCCCGAGGCATCAACTCACAGCAGAGCTAAAGCCATTGCTGAGCGCACTGTTAAAGGTTCGTGACATCATGACATCACACAGAGCAGCACTGTCACAACAGCCTGCCCGAGCCACAATGCTGTCACCAGAGTCTATTTCAGACGAATGACCTCGGTGATTCGGAGTCTCAGGCCTTGCAAGTTTGCTCATCTACTCAGCAGCACCAGGGACGAGCCGGTGATTCGCTCCGACAGAGAGGGTTCCCTAGTCAAGTAAGTATGGGAAACACTCCCTCTCCTGAGGGATTTACGTTGCATATGAAACACATTAAAGTTCCGTGGGTTTTTTTTTTAAGTGTTTAATTTGGGTTGAAACTAGCATTTCTCAAACTTATTTGATCCCTCAATCCTTTTTTCACCAAATACCTATTAACCTCTAGGGAGGAACACATGTTGGGGAGTGCTGGGTTAGATGATCTCCAGCCTACCTCTCAGCCATTAGAATTCCCTGCTCCATGGGCTGAAAATGAGTCATTAAGCTGGGGCTGGAGTAATCAAAATATAACTGGGTTCCATATACGCTGACATTCATTCCAAGAAGCTGGAAGTGGGACACGACTTTGCAAAAGGGTGTGATGACGATGGTGAGGGGCCAGGCGGGAGACCCGGAGGGCCAGAGGGAGAAGGGAAATACTGCAGAGAGCAGGGACGGGGGAAAGTCCCGAGAGAAACAACGGGGGTTGAAAGACAAAGCCACGAAAAACTCAATCAGAAGTATTGGGTTGGCCAAAAGGTCCATACTGTCTTTTTCCGTAAAAAAAAAAGCATATTTTTCATTTTCACCGATTACTTTATTGATTTGGATATTTTGAGTATGTTGGCTGTCTCCCACGTGGTATAACATTGATTGTTTTTGATTAATGTCTCAATTTGATCACTGTCAACTTCAACTGGTCTACCTGACCTGGAGCCTCGTCCAACAAGAAATCTCCAGCACGGAACTTCACAAACCACTTGTGACACGTTCGATCAGTCACAGCACCTTCTCCACATGCTGCACAAATCTTTTCTTTGCATTTCAGTTGCGTTTTTACCTTTCTTGAAATAATAAAGCATAAGGTGCCGAAAATCTTGCTTACTTTCTTCCATCTTCAATATTAAAATGGCTACATAAAAATTCATCAATTTTGGTAAGTTTTTTTATTTTCTTTTTTCTATAAAAATTCATTAAATTGAAAAAGACACACTTTCTACCCAACAGATACTAAAACATTTACACAACTTTTTCAACTTTCTTAACATACAAAAACATCGCATGACGCAAAGAAACGCGGAGTGTATGAGGAAGCTACGGCCGCCTGTATGAAGGTGACTGGCAGCCACGGCTAAGATGGGTCAGGGTGTTCATTTCTCTCCACAGGTTTGTTCCAGCACGTCAGAGATATCTTTTCTCGGGACATAAAGAAAAAAGACAATGAAATGTGCACTTTGTAATTTTTTTGAAATGCACGTTGATATGACAGCTGTCATCATACAAACAAAATTGTTTGGAATCAAGTTAAAGGCAATTAAGGTCTACCAGAGCCATCGTACGGAAAAAGCCAAATGAGCTTTTTGGCCAGTGCAATAAGTTAGGCAAGTTTGGAAAATATGAGGCAGTTTCACAAAAAAACCTCTGGGCATCGTGAAAGGCTGAGACAGAGAGCAGGGGGCCGTGAGATTAGCCTCTAACTTAAAGTAAAAGAGACCTGTGTCCTCAGGGGCCACAGCCGCGGGGAAGGAATCCGGACTGCAGACAGTTACAAGTAGGAAGAGTCTATAAGAAAGCATTGCACAGCCACAGGAAGAGGGAGAGGAAACATCGGAACACCCTGGGGTGAGAAGGAAGGGAAAGAGAAAGGGCTAAAGAATCCCTTAAATGGCAGGAGCTGGTTATCTGTAACCTACCACTTAGTACGAACAGTTAAGCATCAACCCTTTCCCTCTACTCTCTGTCCTTCCCCGAGGCCTCTGGGATCTTGCTCATGAGTCACACTCCTCTCTCAAGCATCTTATGCCCCTTTCTGACCTACCTTCAAGTTTTCCCTGACTCTGCTACCCCCTCGAGTTACAGCCCACTTTCTGGTCTTCAAAGCCAAACTTCCTGAAAGACGTTCCAGTGCCATCGTTACAGCTTTCTGGTGAGACTGGAAACCTCCAATGCGACATGTCCCCAAATGCATCCATGCAACTTCCCCTTCTGTGCAGCCCCTAACTTAGTTACTCTCATGAGCACCACAACCACAATGCGGGCAGCCAGACTGCTTCGGGAGCAAGTCCGACAAAACCAACCTCTGTACTGTAGCTTACATCTGGGCCGCTCTTCCGGGTCTCACTGCGCCACCCTGACCCCTATCACAGTGGCCTCCTAAGTGTCCCCCATCCTCTCATCTGGGGAGGGCAAACCCTCACACACACAAGCCTCCTCTCCTTCTTCCTCACCAGACATCAGTTAAAAGACACAAAAGTGGATTCCAGCACTTTCCTGCTGAACCCAGACCTAGTCTCACAATGCTTAGCGAACTACACTGTCTGAGGAGGCCACCATCAGTCAACTGAAGCTGACACTCGAGTTGACCCTCAAGTGTACACTTTACCGCAGTTTAACTACTCTGAAATCTAAATGCAAATTCCAACACTATCTGCCAAGCACACTCCGACGATGCAGGCAGGCAGCCCTGACATCATTTCTGCGTCTGAATGACAAGAGCTTGGCCCCTGGCGTTCACAGTGTGGTCACTTTGGCTGAGCGACGCACAGCGTTGGTACTGCACACACCAAGTTTAACTGCCATTTACGAAATTTTCAGGAAGATGACATCATGATTCAGTATTGACACACCAAGCGTTTGGTACACAAAAAGGCAGGGAAGCAGGATGTAAATTTTACATCAGTAAATAAAATGTCATCAGAGGAAGGACCAAAACTCCTTATTTTATTGAAAAACAATTACCAACAACTTAATGGGACCGAAGAAAGGAAGACACTCAGAGGCAGATGAAGCCAGGTTACTTCTTGCTAAGATATGCTTATCATGGGGACAGACAACTGCAACTGGAGGCCAGAGAAATGAGCAAAAACCTTGGGACGGATGAAAGAAGATGCAGAGAGAAGCTGGCACAAATTCATACGTTTCACAGGACTGTCTCAGAAGCAATGCATCTTCAGTAATTGGCAGTGTTTTCCTTTCTTTACATACAGAAAATAAAAGTATAGCGTAAGACCAAAGGCATTTTAGAGTCAAAAAACTCTCGGTTCATGTCAAGTTTAACATCTCAGTAATTTTTTTCATGGAGTCCTTAGGCAAAACAACAAAACAAAACAAAAAACTCACAAAAACAAACAAAAAACAATACTCTGATAGTCCCATTTAGTAAGTTGTTAAATCCAAACTACTTAATAAGTATTAAAAGAAACTTGTGTCCTCAGGGGTCACGGGACTGGGAGAATCTTGATTGCTGACAAAATACAATTTAGTAGCCATTTGAAAAGATACACACAAATTGCAAGAAAAATATTCGTATTTCATTCTTAAATAACCTCACTACAACCCTCCAAGGTGGACTCATAACCTCTTTACAGATGGGGAAGTTGAACCTCAGAAAGTTCAATGACTTTCTCAAGGTGTCAGAGCTAAAAAATGGTTCTGCCTTGGAGGACAGTGATTTATGTAGTTTTTCTTTTTATATTTCCTGTAGAATGTAAATTCCTTATAGGCAAGAAACTATGTCTTCGTCCTGTGAATATTCAGCAGATCCTAACATAGCCTCTTGCCACAAAATAAACAGCGATTAACTTTTTCTTGATTGAAGTAATTTCTACCCAAGAACCCCTCATTGCAGCAGCATCGGCGTTTGAGTAGGCAACTTGGTGCCTGCCTTACTGAAGGGAAGGGCAAGACAAAGGCACCAAAGGAAACGAAGAACAGACAACTGATCGTATAGCCTGGACTGAGGTGCTGGTCAAGAGCTGCCCAAGTGGTGCCCTCCTAGCCATGAGGACGCCTGGGGACATCTCGCACTCACACCCCTGAGCAGTCCAACCTCTGCGAAGTCTGAGTGAGTGCCCACCTCGGCTCTGGAGCGCCCGCCTGAACTCCCCTGAAAGGACACGTGTCCTCGGCCACCTGAGCACGACCACCTTCACTGCAGACTGAGGCAGTGTGAACAACACGGGGTTCATCACACGTGTGAGAAACCAGCCACACCAACAGGCGAAGGCAGGTGCGAGGCTCCGGGACAGCCGGCAGCTCACCGTCGCTGCTTCAGGGCCAGTGTCTGATGCCCGACTGTCCGCGGTGGCCGCAAAGGGCCTCTGTGCAGGTGACTGGTGAATTCACTTCAGCCCGTGGGAACCCAGCTTCCATCACAGCGAGCGCCACACGGGCGCCCTTACGGTCGGAGCTCCGGCAGAGCCATGCATTCGGTGGCCCCAGCTGCGCTCCGGGGTGCCCGATGTGACTCGTGCCACAACACTGAAGCACAGTGAAATCCCAATCTTACACATTTAGCTACGGCCTGGGTGTGAACCACATTTCCCCATTATCTGTCCTGAAAACTGTATTTCTCCTCTGGAGAAATACCACGTCTAAAGAAAGCGCAGAGTATGCTGGAGGGAAACGTCTCTCCAAAGGAATTCATTTAACTCACTTCACCTTATGTACCCTCCTAAACCCCGAACCTGAGGCGTGCACGTATGTTTAGCATGGGGCGGCTGGCAGAAAACGTGTCCCCAGGGAAACAGCGCAGGAGAAACTCTGCAAGGATTAAATGGATCTGCCGTGCTGAATGCTGACAAGCCCCTGCAGTTCTGAAATGACAGCCAGCTGAGAACACAGGATTCATAGATCTCCCGAGACCACAGCAGCCATCCGGTGGAAGTCACATGTGGGAAGAAAGCTTAGCAAACAGGACGGTACAGAGGTGATGGGGGGGGGGGCACACAGTCTCCCAGTTTGGAGACCTTGCATGAGCCCCCAGGGCAAAATTCCCACATTCCTTCTCCCAGGCCTCCTGGTTCTTACTGCGCGCTCTGATGCGGGCGATTAGCTTACAAGGTGGCATGACGCCACCCTGACAGCGCCTCCTAGGATCCTTCGCATTTGTGCCAACAAGTACAGTTTCCAGTCTCTCACAGCTCTTGCTTCATGTGGACCTCACGACACCTCACCGAAATGGCAGGGCCCACCCTAGCTCCCCAAGAAACTGTTAGGAAGTTTAAGTACTAGCCCGAAATCAGACAGCGGTTCTCAAGTCCAGATCTCTCCAAGTCAGGACTCGTCTGCCTCATGTTTAATCCAACACTTCAAAGCCTTAACACCACACCAATGGGCCAATGGCAGAAGGAAGTGATTTGCCTGAGGTCACACACGCAGGCAAGGCATTATCGTATTATCACCTGCTCTTGTAAAATGACTCCCATAAACTACAAGGTTACTAGCTGACGGAAAGAACAGCCTGGCGTGGAGGCTTGACTCACCACCAGTGCCGGACATGCCATTGAAATATGACCCCTAGAAATACTTTTCAGAATACTTAACCAGGTAATATTCAGTTCGAATTTCGTGTCATCTCTAATTAGCTCCAATTATCTTAAGCAGTATCATCAAACACAAAACGAAATCAATGGCAATTCACATGGATTTAAAAGACATACACCAGGTCGCATCTTGGGAGAAGGGGGACAAGAGCTGTCCCAACACGTCCAAGTTTCTGTTCCAGGAAAGTTTACTTTTATTTTCAGAGCGCTTCCACTCGCCCCTGAGCTTCTAAAATTGTGCAGACACTGAGGGCATAAAGCTCAAGTTCCTGTGGCATTTGCACATCCCTAAGATCCCTCACCTCTAACCACTCAGGTGCCTCACTGGGCCAGGGCTCCCCTGTAACAAGCCCCCTGTCAGATGCAGCCTTGACACAATGGTCATCAGTCCCAAGGGAGGTCCCGAGGCTTCTGAGCTCCTGGAATCCCACCAATTAGTGACAGTTACAGGACTTCCTACTTATTATACAAGAAAATAACATTAAATACTCCAAATATACAAAGGTTTACAGTTTGTCAATTTATGGTTTGACTGGATTTTCTAAAGATGCTCAGGTCACTTCCTCCATTGGTAACTAACCAGGAAGCCTCAGAAACCTGTATTAGCTACTGAACATGTTTCCAACTTTCATCTTCAGTGGCCAAAAAAAAAAATCACCCTGAAGTAAGTAACCCACAAAGCAGGAGAAGGTATTTGCAAATTTTATATGTGTGGTGTGTATGTACATGTGTATGTACATGTATATATGATAAGGTGCAATATAGTCACAAAAATCTTAGAAATCAGGAGACAACCCAATTTTTAATTTTTATTCATTTTTTTGGCTGTATTTTTACTGTTATTTTTAAATTTTACTAAATTTATTGGAGTGACATTGGTTCATAGGGACATGTAGGTTTCAGGTGTCCACGTCTATGATACATGATCTGTATGTTGCACTGTGTGCCCATCACCCAACGTCAAATCATCTTGTCACCATATAATTGGCTCCCTTTACCCTTTACTACACCCCACCCCCACTTTTTAAGTGGGCAACAGATGTGAACAGAAGATATACAAATGGACAAGTATGTGAAAAGATGCTCAATATCACTAGACATCAGGAAAATACAAGTCAAAACCACAGTGAAATACCACTTCTTACACCTGTCTTAGCCAGCTCAGGCCATCATAACAAAATGCCATGGACTAGGCGGCTTAAACAGCAGAAAATTATTTTCTCACAGTTCTAGAGGTTGGAAGTCCAAAATCCATGGGCAAGCATGGCTGAGTTGTGGGGAAGGCTCTCTACCAAGCTTGTGCACAGCCAGCTTCTCACTGTGTCCTCACAGGGCAGAGAGAGAGTGAGCAGTCTCTCTGGCATCTCGTCCAACCACAGCACTAATCCCATAATGAGGGCTCCACCCTCATGACCTCATCCAACCCTAATTACCCCCAAAAGGCCCCACCTGCAAACACCTCTCTCTACACTGGGAGTCAGCCTTCCACATGTGAGTGTTGGGGGAGCCGAACTTCAGTCCATAGCAATACCCACTAGGATGGCGATAACTAAGAGAGACAGAGAACAACAAGTGTTGACAAAGAGGTGGAGACACTGGACCCCTCACACACTGCGGGTGGGAGTGTAACGTGGTACGACCATGTTGAAAAACAGTCTTCCAGTTCCTCACAAGGTTAAACAAAGAGTCCCAAATGGCCCAGTAGTTCTACTCCTTGGTACCGGCCTGAGAGAAATGAAAACGTTTCCACAGAAAAACCTGGGCACAAGTGTTGATAGCAACATTATACATAATGGCCGAAAAGTAGAAACAACCCTGGTGTCCATGAACTGGTGAAGGAACAAATAAAAAGTGGTACATTATTCAGCCGTAAAAAGAAACAACATCCTGACACATGCTCCCAGAGGGATGGACCTGGAAAACCCTGTGCTGAGTGAAAGACGCCAGTAACCAACACCACAGATTGTACGACTCCATTTCTATGAAATGTCCAGAAGAGGCAACTGCACAGAGACAGATTGTAGATCAGTGGCTGCCTAGAACATGCAGGGGTGCTGGGGGAAAAGGAGTGACTGCTAACAAAAATGGGTTTTCTGACTGGGGGGATGAAAGTGTTCTAGAATTGACTGTGGTGATGGCTGCACAACTCTGTCAGCATCCTAAAAACTACTGAATTATACACTCTAAATGAGTAAATTGTATGGCATGTGAATTAAATCTCAATAAACTCTCACACATATAAAAATTAAGTGGCAGTGAACACCCCTCAAATCCAGTGGAGACATGCCTTAGGAGAAAAGCCCATGCCCTGAGTAAAATCTCTTCTAGACCCAATCTAATAAAATCTAAAACCAAGCCCTAGCAAGTTCTGTAGGAGAGATGGCATTAGTGTTTGAGGGCAGCCAAATTAAAGTTTGTGTTTTCTACAGAGTGTCAAATTAAGCCTGCACCAGCACAAAGTCATCAGCCAGTCATTTAACTGTCTTCCAAAATAAGAAGTAACACACTTCAGAGAATAATAAAATCCAGAGTCTTTGAAATATATTATCATAATGCCCAATATTCAATCAAAAATCACTAGACAAAAAATAAACAGGGAAAACTTGAGAAAAAAAGTCAAAATTAACTAAATATGACATATCCTAGATGTCAAAGTCAGCTGACAAAGACTCTGAGGCAGGTATTGTACATATATTTAAGTCAATAAAGGAAAATATGTTCAAATAACTTAATAAAAATGTGGTCTTGCTCTGGTCAGGTAGCTCAGTTGGTTAGAGTATCGTCTCGATACTCCAAGGTTGCAGGTTTGATCCCCAGTCAGGGCACATACAAGAAGCAACCAATGAATGCATAAATAAGTGGAACAACAAATCAATGTTTCTGTGTCTCTCTCCAAAATAATCAATAAAAAAAATATGGTCTTATGTGAAAATAAAGGATCTCAGGGGACAAACAGAAACTATATAAAGAACCAAATGAAAATTTAAGACCCAAAGAGTACAATAGCAAAAATAAAAAATTCACTGGGTAATTTTAAAAGCAAACTGGAGATGGGAGAAGAAAGACTTGGTGGACATTAAGACACATCAATAAAAACTATGATATCTGAAGAACAGAGAGAAAAAAGAATGAAAGAAAAATGAACTAAATGTTAGGAACCTGAATGACAGTTATCAATCAGCCTAGTGTAAGTGTAATAAAAACATCAGAATATTTCACTTGCAGGTGGAATATAAAGTAAAAAGTAACAAACTAACAAAGCTGACTCATGACTACGAAACGGTGGTTTCCCGAGTGGAAGTGGAGTTGGGGGAGGTGAAGTGGGTGAAGGGGCCGACTATGCGGTGACAGAAGGAGAACACACTTTGGGCAGGGAAAACACAACCTAGTACACAGATGTCGAGCTGTAATCTTGTTCCCCAGAAAGTTAAATAACTAACTAATGTTATTAGCCAGTTTATACAGTACATTAGGGAAAAAAAAAAAAGCAGGGTAAGAAGATGCGAATGGGGCAGAAAAAAATATTTGAAGAAATGAGCAAAAACTTCACAAGTTGGATGAAAATCACTAACTCACAGATCTAAGAAGCTCACGAGACTCCAAGAAGGGTGAACATAAAAAGAACCACACCTCAGCACACCACAGTCAAACTGCTGAAAGACAAAAATAAAATCTTGGAAGCAGTGAGGATTGTGGAGCTGGGGAAGACATTATGTACAGGGAACAGATTTTTTAAAAAAGACAGCTGGCCCTGGCCAGGTAGCACAGTTGGTTAGAGCATCGTCCCAATACATCAACATTGCAGGTTCGATCCCTGGTCAGGGTACATACAATAAACAGCAAATGAAGACATAAATAAATACAACAACAAATCAATGTTTCTTTCTCTCTCTCTCCCCCTTGTCCTCTGTCTATAAAAATCAATCAATACATAAAAAATTTTAAAGACAGCTGACTTCTCACCAAAAACTACAAAGAACAGAACACAATGAACAATACCTTTAAGTGTTCAAAGAAAAAAAATGAACTTCCAGCCAAGATGGAGGCATAGGCAGATACACTTTGCTTCCTCACACAACCAAAAGAAGGACAACAACAAATTTAAAAAGAAAAAACAACCAGAATTGGTAGAAAACTGAACTGTATGGAAGTCTGACAACCAGGGAGTTAAAGAAGAAAAATTCATCCAGACCGGTAAAAGGGGAAGAGACGGGCAGCCAGGGTGGAGAGGACTTGCAGCAAGGCAGCGGCTGGCGGACCAGGTTTCCCCATATTTGTGCTGATAAACCAGAAGGAACAACTGAGGACTGAGACAACCAGGGTTCCAGCACAGGGAAACAAAGCCACAAAACCTCTGACTGGGGAAACCTATGAGGGTTGAGGTGGCAGGAGAAACTCCCAGCCTCAGAGGAGAGGTCACTGGAGAGACCCACAGGGTTCCAGAATGTACACAAACCCACCCAACCAGGAATCAGCACCAGAAGGGCCCAATTTGCTTATGGGTAGTGGGGGAATTGACTGAAAGCTGTCCGATAGCTGAGCAAGCAGCATTGTTCCCTCTCGGACACCTCTCCCACATATAGCACCACAACACAGGGTTACCCCGCCTTGGTGAATACCTAAGGCTCCACCCCTTACAACGTAATAGGTGTGCTGAGACAAAAAAATAATCGCTCAAATGAAAGAACAGATCAAAACTCCAAAAACAGAACTAAGCGATGAAGAGATAGCCAACCTTTCAGATTCGGAGTTCAAAACACTGATAATCAGGATGCTCACAGAATTGGTTGAATTTGGCCACAAATTAGATGAACAAATGAAGGCTACAATAAGGGAAATAAAGAGAAAATATACGGGGAACCATTGAAGGGAAGGAAACTGGGACTCAAATCAATGGGTATGAACCAGAAGGAAGAAATAAACATTCAACCAGAACAGCATGAAGCAGCAAGAATTCAAAAAAATGAGGGGAGGCTTAGGAACTTCTGGCACAACTTGAAACATTCCAACAACCAAATCATAGGGGCGACAGAAGAAGAGGAAGAGCAAGAAATTGAAAACTTATTTGAACAAATAATGAAAGAGAACTTCCCCAACTGGCAAAGGAATTAGATTTCCAGGAGGTCCAGGAAGCTCAGAGAGTCCCAAAGAAGTTGGACTCAAGGAGGAACACACCAAGGCACATCATAACTACATTACCCAAGAGTAAAGATAAGGAGAGAATCTTAAAAGCAGCAAGAGAAAAGGAGACAGTAACCTACAAAGGAGCGCCCATCAGACTGTCAGCTGATTTCTCAAAAGAAACCTTGCAGGAAGAAGGGGCTGGAAAGAAGTATTCCAAGTCATGAAAGGCAAGGACCTACATCCAAGATGACTCTATCCAGCAAAGCTATCATTTAGAATGGAAGGGGAGATAAAGTGCTTCCCAGATAAGGTCAAGTTAAAGAAGTTTATCATCACCAAGCCCTTATTATATGAAATGTTAAAGGGACTTATCTAAGAAAAGAAGATAAAAAACTATGAACAGTAAAATGACAACAAACTCACAACTATCAACAACTAAACCTAAAAATAAAAACAAACTAAGCAAACAAGTAGAACAGGAACAGAGTCACAGAAATGGAGATCACATGGAAGGTTATCAGCAGGGAGAAGGGAGGTGGAGAATGGGGGAAAAGGTACAGGGAATAAGAAGCATAAATGGTAGGTACAAAATAGGCAGGGAGAGGTAAAGAACAGTATGGGAAATGGAGAAGCCAAAGAACTTACATGTACGACCCATGGACATGAACTAAGGAGGGGAATACTGGTGGGAGGGGTGGTATAGGGTAGAGGGGAATAAAATGGAGAAAAAAATGGGACAATTATAATAGCATAATCAACAAAATATATTAAAAATGAACTTTACAGTCAGCCAAAATATCCCTCAAAAACGAGGGTGAAGTAGAGACATTCTCAGAGTAATGAGGGTTGAGGGAAACAGGCCTGCGTATCAGGAGCACTAAAGGGACAGCCATCAGGCTGGAAATCTGGGTCTGTAGGAAAGAATGGAGAGCACCTGAAATGGTGAGTAAGAGTGAAAGTGTTGGTTGGACAAAAAGTTCATTTAGCTTTTTCTGTGCGATGGCTCTAATAGTGCTTAGCTGTCTTTGACTTCATTTACACAATTTGGCTAGAGTATATTGTGACAGCTGTCATTTCAGCATGCATTTTCAAAAAAACTTACCAAAATTGGTGAATTTTTGTGCAGCCATTTTAATACTGAAGACGGAAGAAGATACGCAACATTTTCCGCATAATTATGCTTTATTACTTCAAGAAAGGTGAAAACACAACTGAAAGGCAAAAAAAAAAAAAAAAAAGACTTGTGCAGGGTGTGCAGAAGGTGCTGTGACTGATCGAAAGTGTCAGAAGCGGTTTGCGAAGTTTCTTGGTTCCACTGACATTCTGGCCAAATAGCTCTTTGCTGTGGGGCCGTCTGACACATGCACTGGAAGATGATCAGCAGCTCCTCTGGCCTCTTTCCAGTAGAAGCCAAACGTGGGAGATGCCGACATACTCACAATAGTCAAATCAACAAAGTTATTGGTGAAAGTGAAAAATGTGTCTTTTGTTTTATGGAAAAAACGCAGTGGACTTTTTGGCCAACCCAATGTAGAAACTCTTCTCTTCTCGTAATTTACTGAGAAGACAACTGACTGTTTAAAGCAAAAGCACTCACTCTGTAAGAGGGGTTGTGGCGGATGCATAAGTAAACGCACGACAACGTACTAAGACACAGCAGCAGGTAAGTGGGGCTATCCTGCTGTAAGTTCATCGCACCTGTGAGGTATGGACCGAGAGAGGCACACTGTGACTCTAAAGAGATAGTTTAATATCCTGGTTAGTTAAGATGCACACAGTTAGGCCTAGAGCAATAACAATAAAAATCAGGGGAGGGAATGAATGGGAAACAAATAGCAACATGACAGACTTAAACCAGACTATATAAAAATTACATTAACTGATCAAAACTTAACATGGCCAACAGTAAGAAACACCGACATCAGGTGTCCCCGACACGATGCACTGAGAAAGACACCACGTCCCTTCTGTAGCATTCCTGCCCGAAATGCACAGGCACGAGCTGATCGCGAGGAAACAGCAGACCACTGGAGCTGCGGGAGGAGCCCTCCACAAGCGCACGCCACAGAGCACCAAGACGATCAAAAACCAGAGACCCTGAGGAAGTGCCACCGACGGGAGGAGACTCAGGAGCCGTGACAGCTAAATTTCATGTGTGATACAGAACTGGAGTTGGGGCCAGAAAAAGACACCAGGCAAAAACTGGCGAAATTGGAACAGAATCTGTAAATTACTTAGTACTGTTAACAGTGTTAACTTTCTGCCACAAAATGTTAACATTAGGGGAAACTCAGCGAAGGGTATACACACAGGAAGTCCTTGCACCATTTCTGCAACATTTCTGTAAGTCCAAAATGATTTTAAAATAAAAAGTTAAAAGATGGTATTAAATGTAAACAGACTAAACACCCCAATTAACACACAGAGATTGTCATATTGACCAAAAGTTGGAACACTCAAATGTTCATCAAAAGGGAATAAGCAAATTGGAGCATATTTACTCAATACAACACCCTCCAGCTATGGAAAGAAATGAACCACTTACACCTAAACACCATGGAAAAATCTCACAGATACTATGCTGAGCCAAAGCAGCTGGACAACCAAGAACTAAGGGAGAGAAACGAAAAATTCGGGTACAATTCTATTTATGCGAAACTCTAGAACAGATAAAACTAATCTAGACGGGTGTACACCCGATGAGTAGCTCCTGAGTTGGGGGTGGGAGAGTGGAATGTGGAGACGGTCAGGGGGCTGGGGAAGCAGACATGTCTTGACTGGGGTTGTGGCTGCCTGGTGTAAAAGTGTGTCCAAGTTCGTTGCACTAGACACATACAGTGTTACCATATGCAAGTCAAACTTCAACAGAGTTGACTAAAAAGAAAAAGCAAGTGACAGTGCCACCACTCAGCCACGGGAAGAATGCATGAAGTTCACGAGCTTTGACTCTGCGGAGCTTCCCCTTAACCCTCAAACACAAAGAGACTGCGGAAGCAAGTTCACAACGTGTTTCAGAAGCAGGCCTCCCAGGCTTTTAAGCCTAAAAGTGAGATGCCACTGCGCTCAGGACCCTTCCTCAGACCGTGGGATGGCTGGCCGGGCACTGCAACAATCCGACTTGAAAGAAAACATTTAAAAGCTGTCTGGTAAGGTTTTGACCAGGATCGTCCTGATTTAGTTACAGCATAATGAACTGGTATTTGAAAATACAATATTATTGAGATCGGATTACTGTGGAACTGACATGTTTGTGTAGTTTATTAATGCCGTGTTTGAGCATGAAAATGACACCCACTCTACCCCCCTTTCCAGACACAACCAAGCTTTTGACTAAGTCAGCAGAACTAGTCCCCAGAGATTGCACAATAGCATTTTTATTTTTTTTTTGGTTTTGGGGTGGTTGTTTAGGAGCATAATCAAAGCGAACATTTACTGGGTGCTTTCTGTGTGCAAGGCCCTGCTAAGTGCTTTCCAAGCATTTCATTTAATCTTCACCAGGGCCCTGAGAGGATTTTAACAGACCAGCAAACTGAGGTCAAGAGGGTTTGGGTAACTTGCTCAAGGTCACTTCTGGTTGGCGGTCACTCTGCTGATGAGTGTGGGGGCCGGGACTGAGCCAGCACCAACGGGGCTGCGGGACTTGATGTCTTGAGCGCTGCGCGTAAGAGGTTTGACTTACTCGCTCATGACAAAGGTGTTTGTGCTCACGTTACTGATATTTTAGCTGTTCCAATGCCAAGGCAGTAAACAGAAAAGTATCCAATGCAGGAGTGGGAGGCTTACACTCCTCTTCCTGATACTTCTAGATACTATTTCACTTACTTCGCCAGGTAAGCTTCTACCAACTTTTCAAAACCTCCAGTAGAAATAGAGAAACAAAAAGACAAGTGCCAGGTACGAATCAACATTGAGTCTCCTGGGTCATCAGTGGGTTTAAGATTCTCTGAGCCACATATCCATCCACTCTTCACGCCCTACGAGCAGAAATGCTGCCTCACCTTGGTTATAAACCACCTTCATGCACTGTCCCACTTACCCTCCAGCTCCGTGAGGGAGGCGAGGCAGGGGCAGCACAGGTGAACGCATTTACAAACAAGGAAAGGGAGTCTTGTCCAAGGTATATTTTGCCCAAGACCCCTGGTTATAGGGATGGTGACCCCAGACTTGTGTGTCACAGGAGACCACAGGGAGGGTAAGCATCCATCCTCTCGCACTGGGGTCCAGGGCCCATGGGACAGCTGGTCTTTGCCTAGAATTTCCTATCTCACTTTTAATTCAGACAACAGATGTCCAAATGAAGGTGCCACCCCAAATACTCTGTTTTGCAGAACAACAGAAGTGCATTTCCAAGGGAACACTGAGGCAGGCTTTAGGAAATGACAACACGTTGTCTCAGTGAACAGAAATCAATAACATCTCCTTATTTCCCCAAACCTCATATGCTACCAATTCTAAAATGCACCATCATTTTGTACCTAAGAAAGGAAAGTACTCCTAATTAGACAACACACTGATTTTAAGACGAATTCTGACCTCAGATATGTTACATTGTGTCTAAGTATTGATGAATATGGGAATTTAAGACCAGCTTTCTCCCATGGGGATTGTGACCGTGGAAGTCACTACCTCATTAGTTTATCAGCATTACTGAATGGTGACAATGCTGGCTGCTGGGACTGTGGTGGGGGATGGGGTGGGTGATGAAGAAGGTGAGTGAGCATCACTGCTACCCTTCAGGAAACCCCCTCTCGTATTGGGCCCTTCCTGGGAAATTCCAAGGGCCAGAAGCTGCTGAGCTTTTCACAGCGCTTTGGTAAAAGTAGCCATCACATAAGTGAATTTCTGGGTCTCCTTTGTCTCCTCAATGTCAAACAAACCAAATTATAAAGCACTCCGTTCTTCGGGACCGCACTCTGAGCAGCGTGGTATTTGGAGCATCAAGGCGACAAGTTACTGACACACTCATTTTTTTTCAGTGCAGAGTTAAAGGAGGGAGCTAACATTGAGCACACACTATGTGTAGGAATCGCCCTAATTCAAGCAAATGATAACACTGAATTCTCAAAATAATCTTATGAGTTGGGCATTATTATCCCTGTTTAAAAGATGAAGAACTGAGAGCTCAGGAAAAGTAAACAGCTGTAGGTTGTGTGTGGCTGAGTCTGGATTCAAACCCAAGTGCATGTGCTTCCAAAGGCCACGTGCTTTCTACTGGACAGGGGGCAGAGAGCATGGTGTGCGAAGAGTTGTAAAAGCTTGGGACGCATGCTAGACTAAACTGAAGTCTGGAGGGCTGACGTTGTACTTAACCTTCTAATAAATAACAAAGCCCCTTCTGCTACAGGACACCTCACTCAATTCAGTTACCCATTTAATCAGGAGGATGGCTATTCACTGCTCTGAGGTGATTTCCTGGTACAGCCCTCGCTGCATGTAGGGACTCACCTCAGATCTACCTGAGAAGACAGCCTGACTGGCCACAGAGACAGTAGTGAAGACAAAATTATGAACTACAACATAAGACAAAGTGTGCAAAGGGCCATCACTCTGAAATGAGCGTCCTCTGAACTATGACTGTCCACTGGGAGCGGACTCCCAGCCACAGAGAGATCATTCTGACAGAGGTGATCAGGCAGGTGGCACCTGAGCTGTACCTTGAAGAACAGGATTAATTTAACCCTGATTAAATAGGGATGAATAGGGAGAGAGGAAGAGGAAGGGATTCTGAAAGGAGCAAATGTATGAGCCATCATAAGGGAGCAGGACACCTGGTTTGGCTGCAATATAGGGAAGCAGTAGGAGAGGAGTCTACACAGGTTGATTAGGTTAAGATTTGGAAGGAGACTTCCAGTCAAGATGGAGGCATAGATAGACACATTTCGCCTCTTTGTGCAACCACAGAGAGAATTACAACTATTTCTCAAAACAAGTAACAACCAGAACCGTCAGAAAATCAAGCCACATGGGCCTCCTAACATCAAGGATTTAAAGAAGCCACAATCATCAGGACGGGTAGGAGAGGTGAGAGACAGGCAGAGAGGCACAGAGACTCTCTGTGGTGCAGAGAGGTGGTGGAGGCAGCAGCAGAACGGGTGGTCCCACACTCACATGATGGATAAAAATCAGGAGGAATACCTTGGGAGCGAGCAATCCCAGCCCCAGGCCAGACCACACAGCCCAGGGTTCTGGCACCAGAAAGATAAATCTCCATAACTTCTGGCTGTAAAAACTAGTGGGGGTTGAGGTATGGAAGAAAATGCCAGATTTTCAAGAGAGTTCGTTTAAAGGGCGTGCACAGACTTAGAATATACGCAGACCCGTTCACTCTGGGATTCACCCAGGGCAACTGCTAGAAGAGCACCAGTTGCATATGGGAAGTGGGTGAAGTGACTGGAAATGGGGCGAGTGCCAGGAAACCTCCAAAAGCCAGGCAGTGGCACTGTCCCCTCTCCAAGCCCTCAGCTCACACAGAGCCACAAAGCAGTGAAGCCATCTGCCCTGACCTGGCAGTTACCTAAAGCTATACCCCACACAATTTACAAGTGCTCTTTACAGGGAGTCAAAGCAGCTCTACCTGATACACAGGGAGGCTGCCAAATTGAGGACAAAAAGAAACATGGCCCAAATGAAAGAACAGAACAAAACCCCAGGAAAAGAATTAACCCTTTTGGTACGAGCGCCAGATATATCCGGCGCCCATACAATGGCTCACCTCATACAGCGGGAGTGTTGCAGCGGAAAGAGCGCTCATACCAAAAGGGTTAATAAAAAGGAGATAGCCCACCTATCAGAGGCAGAGTTCAAAACACTAGTGATCAGGATGCTCAAAGAACTCACTGAGTGCAGCAGAAGCATAAGGGAAGACATGAAGTTACACTAAGTGAAATAAAGGAAAATCTGCAGGGAACCAACAGTGGAAAGGATGAAGCTGAGAACCAAATCAATGATTTGGAGCCCAAGAAAGGAAAGAGCATTCAATCAGAACAACAGGAAGGAAAAAAGAATTCAAAAAAGTGAGGACAAACTTAGGAGCCTATGGGACAACTTTAAATGTACCAACAATCAAACCACAGGGATGCCAGAAGAAGAGGAAAAGCAATAAATTGAAAACTTATTTGAAAAAATAATGAAAGAAAACTTCCCTATTTTGGCAAAGGAAACAGACATACAAGTCCAGGAAGCAGAGAGAGTCCCAAACAAGTTGGACCCAAAGAGGACCACACCAAGACACATCATAATAAAAATGCCAAAGGTTAAAGATAAAGAGAGACTCTTAACCGTTTGAGTCCCAAGCAGCGCAATCGCGCTGCTGACAATACCCCCTGGGACTCAAACGGTTAAAAGCAGCAAGAGAAAAGGAGATAGTTACCTACAAAGGAGCTCCCTTAAGACTGTCAGCTCATTTCTCAAAAGGAACTTTGCAGGTAAGAAGAGGCTGGAAAGAGGTATTCAAAGTCATGAAAGGCAAGAACCTACATCCAAGATTACTCTATTCAGCAAAGCTATCATTTAGAATAGAAGGGCAGATAAAGTGCTTCCCAGACAAAGTAAAGCTAAAGGAATTCATCATCACCAAGCCATTATTATATAAAATGTTAAAGGTATTTATTTAAGAAAAAGAAGAAGATCAAATCTATGAACATCAAAAGGGCAAAAACTTCACAACGATCAACAACTGAATCTCAAAAACAAACTAAGCAAACAACTTGAACAGGAACAGAATCATAGATATGGAGATTATTTGGAGGATTATCAGCTGGGAGGGGAAAGAGGGAGAATGGGGGAAAGGATGCGGTGATTAAGAAGCATAAATGGTAGATACAAAATAGACAGAGGGATGTTAAGAATAGTACAGGAAATGGAGAAGCCAACGAACTTACATGCATGAACCATGGACATGAACAATGGTGTGGGGATTGGAGGGAAAGAGGGTACAGGACAGAGGGGGGCAAAGGGAGAAAAATTGAGACAACTGTAATAGCATAATCAATAAAATATATTTAGAAAAAGATTTGGATGGATACTGAATACCAGAGTAAACATATCATATGAATTCAGTAGGGAAATGAAGAGTCACTCAAGCATTCTGAGCAGGAAGGGGACCAAGATCAGCAGCGTGACCCGTGATTTATCTGGGAGCAGATGAGAGAAATCCTGTGGGGAGTGGGCCCGGGACAAGCAGCTGGTGAGAAAGCTGGGGCCAAAATTCCCATCTGATGTGCAAGGGCACACACTCGTATAGCAGCACAGAAATATGATGAGAACTTCATAGCAATTCCAAAAGATTCAGGGGAAAAGAAAATAAGGAAAGATTGTCAGGAAAAAACAGAGACACTTTAGAACAGTAGTCCTTAACAAGAGGCAATTTGGCCCCTGGTGGGATATTTGGCAAGGTCTAGCGACTTTTTGGCTGTCATCACTGGTAAGCAGGTGCTACTGGCATCTAGTGAGTAGAGGTCAGGGATTTGGCCACATGCACAGAACAGCCTCCTACAACAAGGAATTATTGGGTCCCAAGTAATAAATAGTGCCAAGGTTTAGAAACACAGTCTTAGAACCATCAGGAAACAAAAGTGGATGTAAGTAAGGATGTATTCACCATGCAGCTCATGAACCACAAAGGGAAAAAAACCAGTGGGACGGGCTCTGCCTAGATGTCAACTACTTACCACACTGTCCATTCATTCCTTTAATCTACAATTCTGTGCGCCTGCTATTCACCAGGCCACACAGGCACCGAAGATCACCATCTTCATTGCCATCCAGAAGGCAGACAGGCATGTAAGAAACATACACGTGGCCCTGACTGGTGTGGGTCAGTGGGTTGGACATTGTCCCACAAACCAAAAAGTCACTGGTTCCATTCCCAGTTGGGGCACGTGTCTCGGCTGCCAACCGGGTCCTTGGTTGGGGGCGTGTGAGAAGCACTGATCGATGTTTCTCTCACACATCAATGTTTCTCTCCCTCTCTGTCTCCCTCCCTTCTCCTCTCTCTAAAAATAAACAAACATATTTTTGGACTTCTGACCAAGATGGAGGCATAGGTAGATAGGTTGTGCCTCCCTGCACAACCAAAAGAAGGACAACAGCAAATTTAAAAACAAGAAACAACCAGAATTGCAGAAAATTGAAATGTATGGATGTCTGACAACCAAGGAGTTAAAGAAGAAACATTATTACATGAAATGTTAAAAGGACTTATCTAAGAAAAAGAAGATCAAAACTATGAACAGTAAAATGACAACAAACTCACAGCTATCAACAACTGAACCTAAGAAACAAAAACAAACTAAGCAAACAACTAAAACAGGAACAGAATCACAGAAATGGAGATCACATGGGGGGTTATCAGTGGGGAGTGGGAGGGGAGAGAGGGGGAAAGGTACAAGGAATAAGAAGCATAAATGGTAGGTACAAAATAGACAGGGGGAGGTTAAGAATAGTACAGGAAATAGAGAAGCCAAAGCACTTATATGCACAACCCATGGACATGAACTAAGGGAGGGAATGCTGGTGGGACGGCAGTGCAGGGCTGAGGGGAACAAAGGGGAGACAAAAATGGGACAACTGTAATAGCATGAGCAATAAAATATACTTAAAAATAAAACAGTATTTTTTAAAGAAACACACACGTGTTTGACAACACACATGTGTTTGCACACAGATGTGTAGAAAGACTGACATGGAATGCACCAAAATATTATCAATGATGACCTCTGACTTGGAGTAACTTTTATTTTTCTTCATATTTTTCAATGAAAATATGAATGAATTGAAGAATGGAAAAAATTTAATGATTTTCAGTGAACATGTCTTAATCTCCACAGTTAAATAAGTAGAGAGGTATGTAATTGGCCATCCGTCCTCACCAGCTGCCCAACCTCTGCAGACCGGTGAGGCGGAAGGCAAAGACAGGGAGCTCACAGATCGGGGGATGGTCAACCCCCTCTACCATTAGACTGTCCACACTGACACACAGACTCTGTCATTCATTCACGTAATTCCTTCACTCACTATGTGGCAGGCACTGTTCCATGTGCTCCAGATACAACAGTGAACAAAAGAGACAAAACTCCCTACACTCCTAGTTTTTATATTCTAGTAAGAGGAAGTAGACCAGAGAGCAAATAAGTAAAATATATAAAATATGTATGTTCGGTGGAGAAAAATACAGCAGAGAAGGGGGCTCGGGAACAGGTGGGAGGGCCGCAGTTTATACAGGGGAGTCACAGACAACCTTGCTGGGAAGATACTCAAGGAATGGTCTGAGGAAGGGGCCTGAGGAGGAGGGGAGGGCAGAGGAACAACCAGCCGCAAACCCGCGGTGGACACAAGCCTGTGAGCTCATGGACAAGCAAGAGGCCAGCCTGCTGGACTAGTGTGAAGAACAGATTTGATGAGGCCACAGAGGGAAGCAGCAGTCAGACCAGCCAGGCCAGTGAGCTCTCTAAGGACTCTGCCTGTATCCTGCGTGGGACTGAAGGCCATCAGAGGGCTCTGATGGAAAAAGCAGCCTGAAATATTTCAACAGAATCGCTGCAGCTGACTAAAGCAGGGAGACCAGTTAGGAGGCTGTTACTGTAATTCGGGAGGGAGCTTCTGGTAGAATGAGCCTGATAGAGGGCGGGGGGAAGAAGTGGCCAGCGCTCCACGTGTCTTCTGAAAGTAGACTTAGCAAGGTTCACTGATGGACTGGATGTGGGAGGTGGAGGGAAGGAGGGAGGGAGACTGTGGGGCTTGCAGCATGAGCAACAAGAAGGATGAGACAGAGAGCACTGTGCAAAGAGCAGGTTTAAGGGAAAAGGTCAGAGGTCAGTCTGGGATGCCCTGCAGATCTCCTGGAGAAGATGCTGCTTAAGCCATCTGAAGGACCAGGGAGGGGAGCAGGCAGGAGAGGGAAGTGTGGGATGAGTGACATGTGGGTGGAACTTACAGCCATCAGAGTGCATTAGAGCAGAGGAGAGGTTTAAGGAGAGAGCAGAAGAGCAGGAAAGCCACTGCCAGTGAGGGAGAAGGGAGGCCAGGGGAGCAAGGTGTCCCAGAAGCTGCGGGGAGAACATGCATGGAAGAGGAGGCAGAATGGAGGCCTTCTCCTGTCCGTTCTCACATTATATTCAACCAGGCTTTGCTGGATACTCGTGCTGGGGCAGCCAGGGACCAAAGAGATGAGTTCCAGGAACCTCTAGCTGGTGCCAGACGTCTGGAAGGACAGGCTGGCAGGCAGGCAGGCGACTGTGCCTGGGGCTGCAGGCCCCGGGGACCGAGCACTCGGGGAGCCCCTGACCTGGGTCCTGCACCGTCTCTCACTGCTCCTTCACACACGGAAACTCCTGCTGGCAGGGGCAGCACAGAGGGATGCTCCAGGCCCTGCTGGAGTAGCCAAGGGTCCGGCCTGAGCAACAGGTCACTCTGAGAGTGTTCAAGGGAAAAGGGAATGTCCCACTCTTCCCTTCATGACAGCCAACCCTGGACATGTGTCCTCTCCCGTCACCGGCGATTCCTCAAACTGGGACCCTCTATTAATGATCAAAATGACATCTGTGCCTGACTGGAGACAATGGGTGTTCACGAGAGTCACTCCCTCTGAGACTGGCGAGCATGTGCTGACACAGCAACAGGGGTGCTGGGACTGTCCCACCTGAAGCAGCCTACGTCTTTAAATGCAGAGCAAGTCCCGAGCAGGCTCCGGGGTGCTCTCACTGCCCCGCCACTGGACCCCATCAGTAGTGCCACGCAGCTAACCCTTCTGCAGCCCGGAGATGTCCTGGGCCTGGCTTAGTGCTGCACACACACGCGCCCTCACCACCACTAGCTCCCAGCAATCACGGGAGAGAAGCGTCAAGTTACTGTTTGCATATCACAAGTGAGGAAACTGAGGCCCGGAGAAGTCAGGTCACCTGCCCTGGCTCAGGTTCCCCAGCCGGCAGCTGCGCGCTGCTCTGGGACTCACACCAGCCCTTGACTCTGAAGCCCTGGTCCCCACTGTCGTAGCTTTCTACAGCTCCCTGTCTCTGGGAATACCCTGGCAGTGTAGTCTCGAAACCTCCTCCCACTCGCCAGCTCCTGCTTCTGAATGTGATGTGGCATTTTCTAGGTCAAAACTTACATACGAAATCTCTTTAAAGGTTTGATTACACTGATTGCAGGACTTGCACCCCAAACATGATTTGTACAAAGTATTCAGTAATTCGCCGCTCAAATCTTCCCAGGAGAAACCCCTCGATGACTATGGGTAAGATACGTAATCTCAGAGATGAGTTTAGGAAGGGACTCACCGCACTCCATGCCCCTACTGCAAGGGGAACCTCCCATCATCCCTGGGTGTCGGCCAGGAAGAGACATAGGTCGGGGTACATGAGTCCTGGCTCAGGCTGCAAGTGCGGACACCCAGCAGTGACAGAGCCGGGCTCCCGGGCTGCTCTGTGCTTGTCCCCGCAACGTCCAGCGCCCCTCTGAGGGCAGAGGAAGGCCCAGCAGTGCACAGTATTACCATGGGCCACTGTTACTATAGCTTTGTGACCGTATTTTTTGCTTCCCCAGCAGGTCTCAGAGCAACTCTACTGATTGAACATTCCAGATAATTCCACAGTGACCTTTGGGAGCTCGAGTTTGTAAACCAAGAACTTTTTTAATCCACTGCCTTTTCCAACTTAAGCCCAGCTATCATTTTCCTCAGGAAACCTCACTCCTGAGCCTTTATCAATTAGACAAAACTAACCTTTGAAGGGTGAGCATTTCTGGACTCAAGGAAGCTGCAGAGAAGAGAGGACTGGAAAGTCGTTCAAGAACAGCTCTGGGTGCCTCCCCCCCAGCACTCAGGCAGCAGCTCTGAAGTCACCCGAAGCTGGAGACAGAGCCTCCCCGTAATCCTCGGGAGGCTGGCTAACCACAGAGGCCCCTGCCGGGCCAGAGCCCAAAGCCAGGAGCACAACCTGAGCCTCCAGCTCGACCACAAGCCCTGCCTGCAGGACCGCGATTTCTGAAACAGTAACTCTGTGAGAGCAGGGGAGCTGGGGCCGCCCCTCCACCCCTCTGGTGGGAACGCACCTCCTTTGACTGGCTGCTCCCCACCCCCAGGCCTGGTTCACAGCAGAGGGATTTCCAGAACTGAGCCAGCTAAAGCTATTTAAAACTAGAGAATGTAAGAAATGGAAGGGGCCTCTAGCACAGTGTCATGCAACACCCTCACTTTATAGAAGAGATAACTGAGACCCCAAGGGGAAGCTATGGCGTGCCCCCTCCCTCCGTACTCCCCCCCCCCCCCGTCCCCCCTGCCCTCCCCCCATAAGCCTACCCAGCAAAACCTCAAGAGAAGATGGCGATGTGAAGAAGCAAAGAAGAGGACACACAGGAGGGCCAGGTTCCTTGGGGGTTTGGGAGTGCAAAAAGGAATCCTCAGAAAACACACTGCTGCCCACACTGGACTCACTCAGAGGGGACCCCAGGGCCCAGGCCAGGCTGGGCAATGATGACAGCAAGGCAGCCTGGGCCTAGGTTTCCTGAAACCTCTGCATGGTGTCTGGAGGGGTCAGGGGACAGTTTCCCCTCCCAGTACCAGCCAGGTGCTAAGTCACCCAGGAGGAAAAAGAGTGGGGAAGAAAGCCACGTGGGTGGAGAAGCAGGGGGGAGACAGACTTAGAAAGTCCGGAAGAGGAATCTGGCAGCACAAAAAGGCCTGACTGCAGCCACAGGGGCCAACACCTCAGGAATCACTGCCCAAGGAGCCAGCCTGTGGCCAGATGGCCAGCCAGTGGGTCAACTTGGTTGGGAGGGGTGGGGGGGTGCAGAGGTTTAAATTTAGCCAGGTAAACAGAGCTGCTGGGTGGAGAGGCCCTGGTAGAAGCAGGGCAATCACCTGCTCTTTTCGCTGAAGGGAAAGTAGGGCCAGAACTGTAACCCCCAAACAGCAGGTCTGCTTCCCAGGCTCCGCCAACAAGGTGGCAGGGCGGCGAGCAGGCTGCTCCTCGGAGACGGGCAGAAGTTGTTTTTACTTGAACAAGTGGCTCAGATGAAAAACTATCAGGTCTTTTCATCTTTATCACAGTATTTGTTCCCAAGCCCTCTGCTGGATTTTTTCTGGACTCCTGGATACAATATGAAGATACCCCATAGAAAAGCAGCCAAGGATGCTCTGAGGTGAGAGTGAGGAGCCCCCATATTCTCTTCTCATGAGGGGGTTTTTATATCTATTGTTCTTATGAACTTTGAGAGGCCTGACGGAGTTACAAACATCCCCCCTCACCAGCACAAATGGTGAGGGCTGCGTTCAGGTGTGGGGCTGGAACAAAGGCAGAGTCTGAAGACTTGTTAAGAAGATTAGGAAATAAATGACAGGCAGTTTGAAAGGGCGCTAGGGAGAACAGAATCGGAATGGCCCACAGAAAAGCTTTTGTGGACACACTGGATTTCATTTCAGAGAAGGCAAGAAGTATCCCTCCACATACGAATGTCCTCTCCTGCCAGAGGTGCCAGCCAGGCCGCGGCACTCCAGAAACCGGCAGAACCGACCCAGGACGTAAAGTCAGAACAGAATAGACCAGCCCGGTCTTCTGCCGTCCTGAAGAAGTGCAAACAAAAAGTTCTTTCAGCCGTCACCACAGCAAGGGAAGGGTGAAATACACAGGTGAAGGCAATCTCAGCTTTTTTCACTTCACAGCATGGCTCCCAGCGGGTTGGCAATATCCCTCTCCCTCGAACTTTTGGGATAGAAAATTTTGTAGAAAAGGGTTGTCTCAAGCCAATAAGACACCCTTGGAGATAGTACAATCACCAAATGTACTAAAGAGAGGACTGGTTTCAGACACCCCGAGTAAACACTCCCCCCCACACCCCCTCCCTCACATAGTCATACTCAAATACATAGGAGACCAGGGTCTGGGAAAGTAGGAAATCCACGGATGGAAAGGGCCAGCAAGCTCCTCCAAGGCTGGCTTCTGATCCCCTGGCAGGCAGACCCCACACACCCTCTGTCTGACTTTCTTTAGGAAAAGAAGGGGGGGGGGCTGTTGCTCTTGGCTGCCCTTCGCTATTTATCCACATATTGTCTCTTTAGGTCCCTTTGCTCCCCTCCCTGCTGCCCTGGTGTCAGCTCCAGCTGCGCCCTGCAGCGGGGGAGACCTGCCTTTAGGCCTGCCTCCACGCCTGGGCTCCGGGGCCCGACCGCTCGGCCAGAGCCCAGGTGCACGGCTCCCCTCACAACTGCACAGAGGTCCCAGCACTGCCTTGCCTTCAGGGGAGCCTCCAAACAAGCCCTGCTATTTACAACCACAGACCTTTTGTGTAAGAGACAACAATGTTTTGAAACGGAGGAAAACCACCACTCAGCATTTCGCCTCTCAGAGGCCGGTGTGTTTGCCAGGACACATGTGTGTGTGTGCCTGGACAGGTGTGTGGGCACAAACTGGGGCCGGCACCCACTCGCCTATGCCTGAGATTGGCAGCCTGGCCCCACCGGTGAACCAGAGAGCAACAGGAGCAGCTGGCACCAGGAAAGGGTCCTCAGGCTTTCTGAGGGTGTGCCCTCTGCTCCCAGGGCCCCACGGTACCTTAGGGCCAGCCACAGAAGAGGTCCCCCTAAGGTTCTACCCATGTGCATTCACAAATGCTAACACGTGGCCAGGAGTGTGACCCTGCCCCACTGAGCCAGAGGTTTCTGCACCCACACTGATGGCACGACGCAGATGTCCCATCACAGCTCTGTCAGGTGGGCACATTCTTGGTGACTAGGGCAGTTCAGGGGGTTGGTAACAGGATCCTGAGCCTCTCTCCTCCGGGTACCAGGCTGACACTCTGACCAGGGTGGTAGTAACTGAAAGCTGGTGCCAGCGTGGCCGGTGGCAAAAGCGGTGAAGGCGGCGGGGTGGGTGGGGATGGAGAGCAAGTCCCCCCATTCAGAGTTGGGAACCCCTCCCGCCGCGGGAGTGAGCAACCTCAGTTTTTCCCTCTGTAAACAGAACCAATCAAGCCTCAAGCAAACTGAACGATCTCTCGCAGCGACCTGAGGATGAAAATATCCAGGAAATCTGGCTCTGAGTGAAGTGCACGGCCACACACGCATGAGGACCAGCGAGAAGATGGAGAAAGAGGTCACTTCCCCCATTTCCCAGGGCAGGGATAGATGAGCCTAAGGAGCAGAGGGACGATGGAAGAAAACCGAAACCTCAGACCACCACTCAGGGCTTGACCTGCTCGGAGCTCAGGCAGGAATTCAGGCACCAAAGTGACACTGCTCCGGGGCTACAACAGCCCGGACAGTCCTCCCCCGGTCTGGCTGATGCGGGCGCAGCCCTCAGGCAGCGCGTTCCAGCCGGGCCGGACCACGCCAGCAGAAGCGAGCCAGGCGCTCGGAGGGGCTCACGCTTCTCGGGCAGGCCCCGGGGAAGCCCCTGTGCACGCCCGCGGGTCGCCCGCCCCGCCCCGGCCACCTCCTCGGACACCCACCCTCGGGGGCCGAGAGCCACCAGCGCCCGCGCCCCGCGCCCCGCGCCGGCTGGAGGCGGCAAGCGGCCCCAGCTTTGTTCGAGGCCTGGGACGGGGTCCCCTCCCCTTCGACGGCGCCCACCCCCCACCTGGCGCACCCCTCTCCCAGCCAGCTCCCCCAGGTTGCGCCGTGGCGGGCAGGGCCCCGCAACCGGGACCCCTCGTCCCTGCGCGCTCGCGGCCGCCGAGGGGGCGGGAGCCGAGGAGGGGCGGCTCCGGGGGGCGAGCCTGGGGGCCGAGGGCTGGGGAGGCGGCCGGCGCTTACCTGCAGGTCCCGCCGCTCGTCAGGCTCGCGGGCTCCGGCTCCTCCGGCGACGGCCGCGCCGGGTCCTGCGGGCGCCGTGGCGAGCGGGGCCGGACCCTGCATCCGCGCCCGGGCGCACGGCGCTCGGGGTCCCGCCGAGGCGTCTGCCGGCGCCCGGGACCCGGCGCTCGGGGGGCGGCGAAGTGGGGCGCGCAGACCGCGCCGCGAGGAAGGGAGGCCTCGCGTCCGGCACCGGCTCGGGCCGCTGTCGGTCGTCGCGGGGCTGCACCCTCTGCTCCGGAGCGCGGGGCCCCGAGAAGTTTCGGCCAAGTCGGCAGCGGACGGGCGGCGGCCGCGGCTCGGCCCGGAGTGCAGGGCGGGCGCCGGCGAGCGGATCCCGGGCCCCGCCGCCTCCGCCCCCGCCCCGCCCCCGCGCCGCCCCCGCCCCCGCCGGCGGCCCGCGCTCCTTCCCACCCGCGACCCCTCCCGGGCCCCTCCCCGGCGCTGGGGCCGTGACCTCCGCACCTGCCCCGCTGCCCCGCGGACACCACCTCTCCCTCGGCCCCGGGCGGAGCGGCCCGAGCCGGGACGGGGTACGGCGGGAGCCCCGCCCCCGAGCCCCAAGGCCCGGCCTCCCCGCCCCGCGCACCCCTCGCCTCCCGCTCCCGGAACTCGACCCGGCGCCCCGAGTGGGCGCCCCGTGGGCGCCCGGCGCTCCCACCTCGGGGGCTGCAGAGTCAGAGGCCCTGGGAGGGGAAGGAGTCACAGCGGCGGCTCCTACATTTGCATCCGACTCCGGCAGCCCTCGGTCTGCCTTCGGATCCCCCGGCAGGGTCGGTGTGATTTATTTCCTCCCCACCGCCCGAGTCATTCCTCTCCTGGGCCCGCACCTTTCGCTCCAGCAGCACCCAGGAGAGAGACCTGGGACAGGACAGTGGATGGGGGTGGAGGCACACCAGGAAAATGTTGCCACTGCCTTCCCTCGTCACCTCTCTGACAGCTCCAGGTTGAGCTCTTCACCTGACTTTGTAAATGCGGGAACCAAAGCCCCGAAAAGTGGCCCCATGGTCGCCTGAAAATATCACTAGTCCAATTTTTAGCCTTAGCTCAGACCAAAGTTTAAATACCTTTTTTGAAGTTTCTAAGTCCTGCTAGTAGTGGCCTTACAGGACCCCTGGGTGGCCTGCCCAAGCGGGAGTTAGCCCAGGCCCCGCGCGGCGCAGGCCCTGAAGCCCCGGCTCCCGGACCCTGCTCCCAGCTCTGGTTGCAGGGCGCCAGCCACGAGCAGCCAGCGCTGTTTGAGGCCTGCCCTCCGAGGGCCTTTTCTTTCACAGTTTGAAACCCACCTCTTCCATGAGTGAGTAGGAGGCTGCCCTGCTAAAGAAATTGCCTCTGAATGCAGTATCGTTGGGGTGAGGGGAGAGGGGGACAATAGAAATAATCCTAGGTTTTGCCTTTTCTTAATTAGTAACCAAACAAGGTGCTGCCTTCTCCTTTCGGAGAGCAAGGGGAAGAGGGACCAGAAGCCCACCACATTGGGTTGGCAATAAGGAGCTATTGTCCTCCGGTTTTTACAATAAGGAAACTACAAGCTGTTTTAGCAAATACCAGACTAATTAGAGGGAAAAGCTTCCTTGGAATTGTGCTAGCTTGGGCCGGAGGTGCACTATGACTTTCTCACCTCGCAGTGAATGGGGTTTATGAGCCCAGGTCCAGCAACCTTAAATGAATGGTCTATAATTGCCACAGGGGTGGGGAGGGGGGCTGCTTTCACCTGGGGGAGCTAGTTCAAGGCTTTATCTCTGGGGACAGATGGGACAGGAAGAGGAGCTGGTCTAAAGCAGGCATAAAAGCTTTGAATCCACTCTGTCAAATTAAAAATGTGCTCACTTCCTCTTAGAATAAAGTTTGGGCTCGGAGGTCAGAGTCTTTGTGGGAGGTCAGGGAAGGCCTTGTCCAGGAGGCCCCAGTCTCTCTGGAATGCAACCTTGGAGAATCTGGGCATTCACTCCACACACAAGCATGGATCCCCAAGCACACAGGGATGACTGGGACCAGCTCCCTGTCTGAAGGAGTAGGGCTGGTGCCCAAAGCAGGTCCAGCTACAAAAGCCAATACTCGAGAGACAGATGCTGATGTAAATAAAGTACAGTGGTTGATTTGCAGATGTCGGCCATCTGGAAGATGGGGGACTCATGTCTCAAAGCCCATCTCCACCTCTCGGTGGAGGCAGACGTTTTCACAAGGAGGGAGAAGGGAACAGAACAGAGAGATCAAGGGTGGGGGCTGTACAGCTCTCTACGTGCGGACCTGCACAGTGCACACTGATAAGGCAGGTGACCGTCCAGTGTGCGTCAGCCTGGATTAGTCATCTGGCTTCACCTCATCCTGACTTCCCGTCGTCCTGGGTGCCTGGTTAAAGGTCAGCAAATCTCCCGGAGCTGGGATGCCTGAAGGTCGGGGTCTGTATCTTTTGAAATCAGTTCCTAGGATGCTTCTACAAACACGCTGTTCATCCACAAGCTGCGTGTTAATCAGAGTCACTTAGGGAAGCAACGTCAGACACTGATGGGGTAGGTGACAAGTCCTTGTTACAATTTTCCACTGTCATATTGGGAGGGGGTACAAATTTCTCACGTGGGGCCTAGGATGAGCACAAGACTTTGCTTGATTTCCAGCTGACAATCTAGGAGGTGAACAGGTGACAGGAGACAGAAAGCCCAGCTGAATGTCATACATGTAGCCTTGCATCTCCCACCATCTCCATCCAAGATGAGTCGAAACCTGTGGCCCAGGAAGGGAAAGTGCAGTGCCCCCCGGAAAGAAGCCTGTGGCTGAGCAGCTGGGAAAACATTTGAATGAGGAGCCCTGGGCCAGCTTCCCAAGGGAAGTGGTGAGCGCCCTGCCGCTTGAGTCACGGAGCTGCTGGGGAGTCTACAGCCACCCCTGGAGGCAAACACTGCCGGGAATGAGAGAGACCTCACCATGTTTTGTCTGTGATTGCTGGGTGGGGTCTCTTGCCTTCTCCCCTCAATAAGACATATCCTGACTTGGCATTTGTGGCTGAAACAAAAGAAAGGAAAAACACGTATTTGGACATAATGGAAATTTGTGATGATTTCTGTTCTGTTTTTTGGAGACACGGTTTCCCCTCCCAGCCACCAGCCACACTCAGAGGTCTCCTCCAAGCCAAAAGGCCTGATGAAGATCCTGCGGGAGTCAGAGAGGAGCCAGCCTACCCCACCCCCTTAGCTCTCCATGGCCTTCCTGTGGGGCAGGTCCATCTAGCACTGCCCTCCCACCCTGGGGCTGTGCATTTTTAGGATAATTGTTCCCTTTCCCAGCCCAACACCAGGAGGAAGAGCTTCAGGCGGCACTGCTGTTCCTGCTGCTACCTGTGGCCAGAGGAAAGCAGCCCTGTTTCGGAGCAGTCCTTCATTCTGCCCCAGGTGACTTCTCTGGTCCTTTTCAAAGAGGTTGCTTGGGATGTACAGAAAATTTCCTGGGGGAACCAGCTGGATGAGCCTTTGAAGCCCTGGATGAGATGGAGAGGCAAAGCTAATAACCTTTTATCCCAAAATAATAACCTTTTATCCCAACAGTCACTTTACCTCTATTGCCTGTGTTATTCAGTGTTCATTTCGTGCTGGTTGTCTAGATGTTTTTCTAAAAGCGAGGGTTTCAAAAACTGGTAGATTCTGACCCAAATGTCCAAACACCATCCACAGATTACTCCCACAGACCCCCAATAGCTGAGACAATTTGAAATATCTGAATGAGTAGGGTTCTAAGAGCTGAAAGCCCAGGCTTGATAAGGAAACTGCAGTTGACTTGCAGGGAAAAACACTGGTGCCGAGAACCCAGCAGCCAAAGGGGTCTGTGCAAAGGCGGAAGGAGGACTAAACTACTGACGGTCTTAACACCTGAGAGCGCAGTGAGCTTACCAGACCATAAACTGCTTTCACACTTTATCTTAACTGAGGTCCATCAAACGAGAATAGTCCCGCTCGTCTCTCTGGACGCTCTCCTCTGACCAGTTCTCCCCCAAAGAGAGACACCCGCCCGCCGTGGAGGAGGTCCAGCACGGTTGTTGTGCCAGGGGCTCCAGGCCAGCCCACCGGGAACCCCGACTTGCCACCTTACAGATCTTGCGCAAGACACTGATCTCCCTAAGGCTCAGCTTCCTCACCCTGAAAGGCAGTGGTGGTGAGACAGCCTTCTTTCACAAGGGAGTGTGAAAATTGAATAGGACAGTCCAGATAAAGAAGCCAAGAACCATGTCTTCCATGTAGTAAGTACTCAGTAAATATTAATAGTATGATAATTATTAAATAGACATGACCTGGTTCTGCATTTTGACAGTCTAATGTTACTCTCTGTCCTTGAACTCCCAGATTTTAACCCCATTTTTTTCTCCTAAGAGAAGACAAAGTCCTAAGTAGTTCCTTGGGTGAATCACTGCTTTACAAATATCTAGATGGAAGCAGCTGAATGCTGGCAAATCCAGGGTCCCCAGCTGGCTGGCAGGAAGGGTCCCTCATCCCGTCAGCGCCCCCGGCTGAGGTCCAGTAAAGAGAGAGTGGGCAGCTCTGGTGAGGGTGGTCCTGTTAATAAGCTGCTCCGACGCTTGGCTAAAAATGAGGTGCTCTTTGGAATTGTAATAGACACAAAGCATGCTTTCCCTTTTGAATCTCTAATGTCCCCATGTCCTTCCTGCTTGCCCTTCTCAACTTTGACTAAAGTCCTTTCATGTATTCTGTACTGAGGGACATTTCGGGGGGAATGGAGGCAGGGTGCTCACCCTCAAGGGCTCTGTCTGCACAGAGACCCAGGGTACATGCGCATGGGAACAAAAGGCAGATGCCTGTGTCTGCACCCCGTGGTGCTGAGGCCCTTGCAGCTCAGGGCCTTCGGGATCAAGGTTGGAGGACTGGACTCGCTGCCTCTTCTTCTCCAGGGGCACTTGGCCTTGGGCAGCTCGCCTGCCTCTCTGGGCCTCAGTGTCCTCACTAAACGAATCTGTGATTGAGTCAAAGGGGAAATCGAGGAAGATGAATGTGTGGGTGGAAGACAATGAATTTGACTTCATATACATTTCATTTGAGTGTCACTGGGGGCATCCAAGCGTTGACAGCAAGAAATAGAGACCTGGAAGGGGGTTAGAGGTCAGGGTGTCTGGAGAGGCAGTTTCAGTGAAGTGAGCCAATGACACTGAAAGCCAGGCGGCCAGGGCCAAGGCGGGAAGGGACGGTGAAGGAGTGTGGGTAATCCCTACAAGTTTAACTAAGAAGAGAGGGGGACTGGAGGAAAGGGAAAGGGCGTTGAGGTCAAGTGATCAAGTGATGTTTTTTCCACAATAAGGGAGCCCTGGACATGCTTGAAAGCAGAGAGAAGAAAAGGGAAGAGGGTGAGAAATCCCTGCTGTTATAAAGGGATGGGAAAAGGCTGGGCAGAGAGAGGCCAGGAGCTCATGAGGGTTCACATTCCAGAGCATGAGACACCCCTTCCTCTGTCCTCTCCAGAGCCGGTCGGTTAGGATAGTTAGGCGACAGGAAAGGCAGGAGAGAGAGGGAGAGAAGAGGGGAGCAGGGTGTGTTTGCAGTAAGGAGACCTCCCTGAGGAGCACTGACGTGCCCATGTGGGAGCCGCCCCGGGGCCACGTGACCAAGGGGCATCTCAAGATCATTCCACCTGAACAAGCTCCTTGGCACTGATGGGTAAATTGCTGCTTTATCAGAATCTCCCAGGAGGCAATGTTAACAACGCAGAACCCTGGGCTGCACCTCAGGTGTTCTAAGTATACACCGTTGTGGTCCGTAACTGTTAAGACCTCACAGCTGATTCTGATGCTCAACCCTGTTTGAGACCCGGCCACAAGGTTGCAGTGAGCCTTCTAGGAGGGGACAGATGCTCACTCAAATGGACAATGCAAACCTGGAGAAGGCCAGGGCCCTCCTGGAAGTCCCGCACACTACTCTGCAACGGAGGTGGGAGGGAAGAAGGGTGGGAAAGCCAGTATCTGCCTGGTTTTCCACCAGCCTGGTTCCTTCCTACCTGGGCCTTTGCAAGGACCCCGTGCAGTGTGCTCAGCCTGAATGACACTGGGTTTTGGGTTCTGGGTTCCGCCTTTGCCATTGTGTTTGAGAGTTAACTTCTGCTCAGTCGTACTAATAAAGATGATAAAGGAAATCCATAGCTAATCCAAACATCTCAAGGTAAGTAATGGTTTGTCTCCTGACCTGTAATTATCAAAGGCATTTAAAAACTCCTGAATTCCGCTCTGTGAGTAGGGAGGCTTTGCTAGGCAGTTTCCTATCTGAAGCACTTGTTTGGCTGGAGGAAAAAATGCTTGTAGCACAAGAGGCAAACGGTGACAAGTGAGAATGCGAGATTGTTAACCTTTAGAAAGCTAAATTGATAACGTTTAGCCCAACAGCCTCCCTTGTTCTCTGAATTTTTCAATCGACGTAGTTATGCGGCCATCTGGGCCCTGACACATAACCAATAGCACCCTGCCCTGATCCCAACAGCGGTGACTCAGAGAATAGGCATCAGCTGCCATGTCAATGAAGACGTGGACAGTTCTCCCTTCTGAGAAGTCCTTCCAGGGACTTTGTGCACTGGCCACGTGCGGACAGTGAGATAAGAAAGGTGATTGACAAAGAAACAAGTTACATTCAGTATTTCCTTTCAGGATACAAATATGGGCCTTAAACACCTTTGATGCGTAGAGGAGAATGAACAAAAAAGTACCTTTGGGTTTCATAGCCTCAGTAGTGTGCTGGAGGTTCTGACTTGCGTTTTCCCAAACCTGAGAAGGTAGGAGGGAGATAAGGAGAGAACAGGGTAAGAGGTGGCCTGCCCAGGGCGGGAGAGGGCTGGTGACCTCACCCTCATGCACACGGCTGCTGGTCTGTTTTAGGCCTACCTCCCCTTTTAATTTTCTTTCTGCCTTTCTTGTAGCCTGGTAACCATACCTGTGTCCCCACCTGCATTTCATTCAGGGGCTGCCATCTGTGGTGCATTTTATGCAGGAATTTCTAGAAACAGGAAAGCTACCAGATCCACAGCAGATGATCCTCCAGGGGTAGAATTCCAGGCACTGCAGCATCTGAACGGAGGAGATACTTCGGGGCATTGGGGTCTGTGAGGAAGCTGATGGGAGCTGACCCAGCCTTTATATCTTACCACCCAGGCAGCTGTCTGCCTCCAGTCCACTCCCTGAGGGGCGCTGCTTGGGCCCCTCCACCATCCCAGACAGTGGCAGGAGGCCAGGAGCTGCTTGCTTGGCTTCCTTAATTTCAATGTCCATCTGTGTTTGCAGGAAGTGTCAGGGACAGGGCCTCTAGAAACTGACAGTGAGGGCCCAGGTATGCCCAGCCCTCAGGATTTCCCCTCCCTGGGGGTGTTCTGAGCGTCTGTCTGTCCGTGTTCGAGATGCCTTCAACCTCAGTCACAGGGCTGAAGCTTCATGCCTCAGGCAAGTTTTCCAAAAAAGGCTCTAAAGAGTTGAGGTGGTTTGAAGATATTAAAGCAAGGAATTGAAACTAGAAAATCCGGAGAAGTCAAGATGTGTGTGCTTTTAAGATAACAGTTAAATTGAACTTGTCTGAGCATACTTAAAAATTGAACTTGTCTGAGCATACTTAAAAATTGATTGAACAAAAGGAAAAAGTAAAAAACAAAAAAGAAAAAGAAAAAAAAAAGATGCCTTCCTTTTAACAATGAAAGGATCGGAGTAAATCTGATCACAGTCAGAACTTTAAAACCTTCTTCTGCACTTAGAGAACCCTCGGTGTGACCCTGCTGGCCACGCTGGCAGACGACAGTGACCCAGAAGACAGGGGATGGTTCCACACACCGAGCACATAGGTATTTACTTAGGTCCAAGCACTGGCCTGGGAGCCTTCTGTGTGTTCCTGTGGCGGATGAGAAGAACTGAGCAGGCAGGTAGGCAGCTGGGCCAGGGTGAGCAGAGGAAGTGAAGTAGTCTCTGGGGAGCAGCTGTCTACAAGCTGCCAGAAGTAGGAAAGGGTGATCTAGGGCTGAGATATTGGGTGTCCTGAGGGGGTGTGAGGAAGGGCAGCAGTGGGCATGCAGGGTGGCTTGCTCACCTCAGACCCCAAGGGCTGGAGGGGCCTGGGCTGAGCTTTTACCCCTGTTTAAAACAAAGGATGTAATCTTAGCTTTGTCCTTGTCAGGGGCCAGGAGCAGGGAGGGTGTTGACAATGAGGACGGTGGGCCTGAGGGCCTGCCACTGCTGAGAGGTGGGCTCCAGATCCAGGCTGCCAAGAGCAGGGTGTGTCTCTCCCACACAGGCCCCCTCTCACCCCAACCCCCGCTGGGGGTACAATTTCCAGTCTCTCTGGGGCCAGAGAGAGACTGGGAGCTGGTAGCAATAAAGGATGATTTTAACAGCTGAACGTACAGGTGTAAACTTGAATCCCGGGGATGGGATCCTGGGTGTGCTGTCCTTTCTGTCAACTAAGTCCCTATCACTAAGGCTGCTCCAACAACTTGGGGACCACTTACCCTGTGGCTGTTTCTGCGACTCCCCGTCTGACCACTTCTCTGCTCCAGAGGGCAGCTGAGAGAGAGAGGTAAGGAGGTGAAGTGACTTCACCTGGCCCTTGTTCCCATCTTGGATAAGAGGCAGGAGGTGTCCGGCTTCTCCCAAACCGGGCCCTGGCCACTTCCTCCTCTCTACTTCCTCTTGAGCAGCCCCCGTGGGTGTTCCAGGACCTCCTACTCCGGGGCCCGGCCTGGTGGTTGCGGTGGGGCTGACAGGAACACCCACTCCAGCAGAATCCAGCGTCAGAACCACTGTTTTGGTGGCGCAGATTCTGGAGTCCGGCCCTCAGGAGAAGCTTTTGGATTTCGGTTTCCATGGCTATTGAACAAGGGCGCTTTGTCAGTTGCACGGTACCATAGAAATGTTAGTTTCTGTGTGTAGTTTACTGACCTGCGCTGTGAGGAAGAATGTGGAGGGGTACCTGCTTGCACTCAGGACTAACTTCCCCAGGAGCGCTACAACAACATCAGGAGAACAGTAAGAATAATAACCCATTCTAATTGAGTGCTTGCACTGTGTTAAGGGATTTAACCCTCACAACAACTCTGTGAGGTCGTCACAATTATTACCCCGTTTTACACATGAGAAGACGGAGACCCACTGAGGTCAAGGTACTCAGCCACAATTTTGCCGCTAACGGGCCCAGAGTAGGCTTCACACCAGTTTAGAGAAGCCCGTCCGGAGAGACACGAAGTAGAATCCCTGCTGCTGTTTAGGCCGAACTCTGCCCCGTTCACCAGGTACATCCTACCTCCCTATAACCATTCAGGGGTGGGAAGTCGGCTCTGGCCCTAACTCCATAAATAATGGAGAGGAAGAATTGGGCTGCAGAACTTGACAGAAATGTTGGAAGATAACATGCTTTTTACATGTAATCTGTCCAAGTTCACAATGAGGCAGGAAACCAATTTTCCTAAGAATTGAGGAAAGGGCAGTTCTTTGATTCTTACTTCAACCTCTCACTCCTGCAGCCAGAGACACATTGCTTTTAATAAAGCAGTTTGAGGTGGTTCTTGGAACTCCAGAGAACAAGAACCCTGAAGTCTGCTCAGGCTGTGAACGTGTCAGACTCACGAGGAATGGCTTCTGGAAGCATGGAAGGGTTGCTATTTCCTTCACTTTAGTAATTCCTTTCTGGCCTGCCCCAGACGAGAGGCTGCAACGGAAGTCAAAGACCCCACCAAATCCCAGGGTGGGGAGCTCCCCCTAGTGGCCCAATGGACCCACTTGCTGATGGCCCCTGGGGTCTTAACAAAAGTGAGTCCAGTCTGACATCAGAGGGAATGGTGCACTTCCAGGTGTGTGCCCCAGAGAACTTAGAGCAGGGTCCCTTGTTTACAGCAGCATTATTCACAATAGACAATACAGGAGAAACAACTCAAATGTCTGCTGACTGATGAATGGTAAACAAAGCGTAGTATAAACAGAACAAGGGGACATTATTAAATCTTAAAAAGAAATGAAATTCTGACAAGCTACAGCATGGGTGGAACTTGAAGACATTTTGCTCAGTGAAATAAGCCAGACATAAAAGGACAAATGTTGTATGCTTCCACTGGTACCAGGGATAGTCAAACCCATAGAGACAGAAAGTAGAACACTGCCTACCAGGGGCTGGTGGCGGCGGGGGTGGGTGCTCATTGTTAATGGGTAGGGTTTCGGCGGGGGGTGATGAAAAGTTCTGAAGATGAATGGCTGCCCAACGATGTGAGGGTGCTTAACACACTTAAAAATGGTTAAAATGGTTAAAATTCATGTTAGGCATATTTTACCATAATAAGACAAACAGAAAAGAGAGAGGATATGCTCATTCATGTTTATGGAAAAAAACACACACATTTTTCCAGGTTCCTAAAAAAGAATTCCCCAAGTCAGTCAACTTATGTTGAAATGTCCTGTGTTTGTCTCAGCCTAGAATGAAATCGAGGGGGGAATGCTATCTTAAAATCCACTCAGTTTGGAAGAAGAAAGTGGGAGAGATGATTGCACTTGATGTGAAAAGTTACTATACAGGGTTGGGCATAATAGTAGGTTTACAGTTGTTTGTATAGAAAATAACAAATAACTAATAACCAATAATAGAAGAATAAATTCTGTTCTGTGTGTTCATAGCTGTACAGCTGCAGAGAAAGCAATTGAGCCAGTGTGGTCTCGGGGGGAGGAGAGGCAGGTCAACGGCAGAGAGCACAGAGCCCAGAAGCAGACCAGTGCAAGTAGGCCTGGCTGGTTTCTGACAAGAGCAGGACAATTCAATGAAGCAAAAGTAGTTTTTCCAACCAATGGAGCTGCAGCAGTTGGATATCCATAGATTGAAAATGTGAACCTCAACCTAAACCTCATACCTGACACAAAAATTAATGTTTCTCATTAACCACTAGGGACATGCAGGTTAAACCTACACTGAGAGACTGCAGGTGGGACTTCCGGCCAAGATGGAGGCATAGGTAGACACACTGTGCCTCCTCACACAATCAAAAGAAGGACAACAACAAATTTAAAAACAAAAAACAACCAGAACTGACAGAAAATCAAACTGTATGGAAGTCTGACAACCAAGGATTTAAAGAAGAAACACTCACCCAGACCAGTAGGAGGGATGGAGCCAGGTGGAGAAGACTCCCGGCAAGGCGGTTGGTGGACGGTCCCAAACCCACGTGTGGATAAACCAGGAGGAACAACTGGGGAGTGAGACAGACCTCACAACCCAGGGCTCCCGCTCGGGGAAGTAAAGCCTCAAACCTCTGATTGAAAACACTTGTGGGGGTTGAGGAGGCAGTGGGAGAAACTCCCAGCCTCACAGAAGAGCTCATTGGAGAGGCCCACCCACCCAGGAATCAGCACCAGAAGGGCCCAATTTGACTGTGGGTAGTGGGGGAAGTGACTGAAAACCGGCAGAGAGCAGAGCAAGCAGCACTGCTCCCTCTCGGACTCCTCCCCCACAAACACAGTGACATGGCTGCCTGGCCCTGGTGAACACCTAAGGCTCTGCCCTTTACTATGTAACAGGTGTGCCAAGACAAAAAAAAAAAAATGGCCCAAATGAAAGAACAGATCAGAGCTCCAGAAAAAATACAACTAAGCGACGAAGAGATAGCCAACCTATCAGATGCACAGTTCAAAACACTGGTAATCAGGATGCTCACAGAATTAGTTGAATGTGGTCACAAATTAGATGACCAAATGAAGGCTATGCTAGGTGAAATAAAGGAAAATGTACAGGGAACCGACAATGATGGGAAGGAAACCAGGACTCAAATCAACAGTGTGGACCAGAAGAAAGAAAGAAACATTCAAGCACAATACAATGAAGAAACAAGAATTCAAAAAAAAATGAGGAGAGGCTTAGGAACCTCCAGGATGTCTTGAAACGTTCCAACATCCGAATCATAGGGGTGCCAGAAGGAGAAGAGGAACAGAAAGAATTGAAAACTTATTTGAACTTGAAAACCTATTTGAAAACTTGAGAACTTATTTGAATGAAGGAGAACTTCCCCAATCTGGTAAAGGAAATAGACTTCCAGGGGGTCCAGGAAGCTCAGAGAGTCCCAAAGAAGTTGGACCCAAAGAGGAACACACCAAGGAACATCATAATTACAGTACCCAAGATGAAAGAAAAGAGAGAATTTTAAAAGCAGCAAGAGAAAAGGAGACAGTAACCTACAAAGGAGTGCCCATAAGACTGTCAAGTGATTTCTCAAAAGAAAGCTTGCAGGCAAGAAGGGGCTGACAAGAAGTATTCCAAGTCATGAAAGGCAAGGACCTACATCTGAGATGACTCTATCCAGCCAAGCTTTCATTTAGAATGGAAGGGCAGATAAAGTGCTTCCCAGATAAGGTCAAGTTCAAGGAGTTCATCATCACCAAGCCCTTATTATATGAAATGTTAAAGGGACTTATCTAAGAAAAAGAAGATAAAAAATATGGTCAGTAAAATGACAACAAACTCACAGTTATTTAACAACCACACCTAAAACAAAAACAAAAACAAACTAGGCAAACAACTAGAACAGGAACAGAATCACAGAAATGGAGATCACATGGAGGGTTATCATCAGGGGGGTGGGTG